>JABUQX010051253.1:152500-157577 GCA_015478945.1 Trachelipus rathkii
TCACGGGTATATAATTATCAAAACATAAATTACATAACCATGACTAACGAATCATTGTCTAAATTGACTGCCTCACGTGACAGTCTGAAATCTTAGCATGATATCTTATGATCTACGTAAAGATGCGCCGCTCAAGTCCAGTTTTTCTTTATTAAATAGAATAAGGAAGAACTCAGAATCAAAAATCAATATGCAGGCTTTCGAATATCTGTCTTTGGAAATTCATAATGGTTAAAATAAAAAATTTTCAGATTGTATACCAAAGAATCGGTCAAAGAATCGGTACAATTGTGTCGGATTCCGATTCCGATCCCGATTCCGATTCCCTGAAAACCAGCTGATTCCTCCGATTTGATGCGATTCCGATCAATTGTCCATCACTAATATAAAAATAAATAAATATATATATATATATATATATATAATATTTATATATATATATATAATATATATAGAATTATTTAAATATATCATTATATAATATATATATTATTATATATAATATATTATATATATATATATATATATATATATATATATATATATATTATATATATATATATATATATATATATAATATACTATATTCCCAGACAGCATGTACATTTGAATCAAAGTTTGATTAGCTTTGATTTTAAATTGCCCAGACAAACTTGCGAAAAAATGACTTGTTACAAATTTGCAGCAAGCTTTTATATTTACTTTAATTTTAATAACTTTGATTTAAATTTGCAAACTGGCTAAAAAATACATGTAACAAACTTGCAGCAAGTTTGACACATACGTACACACATATTACACAACACAAGATATATATATAATATATATATATATATATATAGATATATATATATATTATAATAGTATATATAATATATATATATATATATATATATATATATATATGTATTTATTAATATAAGTTGAGGTAGTTGTACTATTATATATTTTATATTTTATAGATATATATATATATATTATATAATATATATATATATCTAGTGATAGATATTTTAGTATATAGATATTAGTTATGATAAGGTGATATATTTATATATTATATATATAATATTAACGATATCCCCTATGATAATAAAATTCTTTTTAAAATAATTAACATATAAATTAAAAAAAAAAATAGTATAATTATTTTTAAATATATTATTTCATTTCAATTTTGTTATTATTATATTATTAATTATTTATTTATATATATATATATATATATATATAATATATATATATATATATTAATATATATATAGAACTATAGTATAATCATTTTCAAATATATCTATACATCTTAAAAATTACAGTAAATATGATATGAATATCATATATATATATCTATAATATATATTATATATATTATATAATACTATATATAATAATATATATATATATTATATATATATATATATATATATATCATATATATATATTATATATATATATATATATATATATATATTATATATATATATATAATATTTAATATTATATATATTATATTATATATATTATATATCATATATATATATATATATTTATTATATATATATATATTATTATATATATATATATAATATATATATAAATATATAATTAAATAAAAATAATTTTTATAAATAATAAATAAATTCGTAAAGAATAAACACAAATATTTACGATGTCAAATATAACTAATGCTATAATGCAGTTTTTAATACGTTGTGGTTTAAGCACAGTGGTAAAGCACTGAACTGGCATACAAGTGGCCCGAGTTCAATACTATCTCGAGAGAGTAGAGTCGGGAATTAGTCTGACGTCACGCATAGGTGGGCGGAGCAATAATAATAACAACGTCATCAATTAATTAAAATGTAGTTAGTTAAAGTTATAAAATTAAAAAATTATCCTGTTAAATAAATTATAATGATATAAAATAATATTTTTTTTTAAATTTTCGGAAATTTGTTTTAAACTTGTGAAAGTATGCGCAACCTTGTTGCACGTTTGCAAAGAAAAAAAAAAAAAACTTGCTGTAAGTCTGACAGGTGTAAACTAGCATGTTTGATACAGAATAAAAATCACTTGCGGAAATCCTTGGCAAGCTTATAGCAAGCTTGCAAGTTTGACGTTGCAAACTTGTTTCATATATGAAACAAATTAAAAATGCTTTCTGGGAATGTTATAACTACAGAGCCTTTTTTCAAAAATTTTAAGCTGCCTGCAATGTCATTGGGTGAAAGTTTGCTTAATAAATATTATGGTAAAGCTTATTTTTTATTTCTTTGACAAAGTTGCCCCAGGCTGCCAATTAAAATTTTTCATTTCACGCTCAAATAGAGAAGATTTCTTTCAATGTTGAAATGACTGTCGTGAGAGGTGGATGTGCTACGTGCATATCAGTTTCGAAATTTTGGTGCTTTATTTATATAAATAACAATGCCTAAGATTTAAATTGCTTATATTTAATTTTATTGTTAGAAAGTTAATCATTTTTAATTAATTTCTCGTTTTATATTTCAGATTAACTCTATAATAAAAATTTGTTATTGTAATCAAACTCAGTAGTTTAGTGTAATGGCTGACTTTAAGTCACGTGATACAATAGACAAGAATGATAAAATTTGGGCCAAAAACTTGCCAAATACAAATAAAGGACATAAAAGAAATTTGCCAAGACTTGAGCATTTCAAAGATTACGTGAGGTTCTAGGATGTTACCATACATTACTTGAAAATAAAAAAATGAAGGAAGGAATTAATTGAAGGAATTAATTAATTTATGGAAGAAAATGAGTTTTCCTATACTTAGTGAGCAAGCTATCATTGCTCGCATTAAAAACTAACAGGAGAATATGAAAGAAATCAACGATATCCAGAACAAGAATTTCAGAAGAAATTAAATTCTGTATTTGACATTACAAAGCCAGAAAGACGATGGTTGTGTCAAGAAGACAAGAATCGTTAGGAAAAGCAGATCAAATCTGAAGGCAAAATAGACTACACAACTCATAAACCAGCTCCAATTTTCTCGATTTATCCATCAAAAAGGAAGAGATTATCTAAAAAAAATACAAAAACTATGCCATAAGATGACATAGAAGATGACATATCAAGTACTTCAACCACCGATTCAGACACCAGTTCTAATGTAAGCGTCTATGAATGTCCTCCTAAGGCAAAAAAAGAAATATTATGCGTCTGTGGCAACCACATTACTTACTGACCTATCACTTTCAACTAATAAAGCATCAAAAGTTTGTTTAGCTCTTGCACAAGAAAGAATAAATCTACCAACCCCTTCACAGTCTGGAATATTCAAACGTATGATTAAATGTGGGTAAGAGCAAACGTTGAAAAATAAAAAAAATCTTCTTACAAAAGAAAATGATTACTGTTTGCATTTTGATGAAAAAAGGCTAGGAAAGGAAAAGGAAAAATAAAGCAAGAAGAAGAATATCAGGTTGTATTCCTTCAAAGTCCCACTAAAGAAATCAAATTAGGAGTAGTTAGATGTAAAAGTGGTCTCGCTGAAAATATATTTAAAGGAATTCGTAGTATTATTGATGACTATGATGCATGGTCTAGTATCAAAATGATCATTTGTGATACAACTGTTGTAAATACTGGCCATAAGAATTGGGTTGTAGTTAGAATACAGCAAAAAATTTTACAAATGGGTTTAAATATGCCTCAGTACATAGGCTGCCAACACCACGTTTTGGACAGAATACTAAGACATGTTCTTGACTTCTATTTTAATAAGCATTCCACAGGTCCTAATTTAAATAATACATTTATAGATGAGATAACGGAAGAGTATGACGTCTTGAAAGAATCGTATACTCCAGAGGTAGATATGCTCGTAGTGGAAAATCCTGGATGGAGAGATGATTTTAGGTTCCTTTATATTCTTTGCCTTGCATTTCGGAAATATAAAGAAAATCGCAAATTACCCAAAAAATTTGGCAATCTCTACCTTCTATTCATAGTGCTCGATGGAATTCCAGAGCATATTATTCCCTTATTGCTTATTTTCTGTTACCTAACTGGAGAGAAATACTTGAATCTCCAGTTACTTTCATTGCTTTTGGTGGGCAGGAAGTATGGTCTCTAACCAAAGGTTTAAAAATGAAATATATGACAAGCTCCTGTCAAATATTAAAGAAACAAAGTGCCGAACTGCTGAAAAATGTTTCAAAACTCATTTATCAAAGGAAAATTCTGTTATAGAGATACCGCGATCAAATATTATTTCTGAAAGAGGAATTAAGCTAATGGAAGAATTAAGCAAATCTTTTAAAACCTTTAAGTATCAAAACATCAAATTTGTATTCAAAAACAACTTTTAATTATTATCTAGCTTTTAGCAGTAAGTACAGAGTTATTTGTTATTTTAAAAAAGGAAATATAATTATTCTTTGCTGTTTTCAAATCTTTAATAAAATCCTTCTCTTGTTTTGCAAAATTAAATCACAAGCATTATATTTAAAAAAAAATTAAGTTTAACCCTGGAGGAACTTTTTTCAAAATTAGGATAAATGATTAACATATTCTTATTCACAATGCAGGGTAAGAATTTTTTTTTGTCATAATCCTAATATAGGGGAGAGTGGGGTACAGTGGGACATGGGGCACAGTGGGACAGTGAGATTCCTAGAAAAAGTTTGTAGCTTTGTATCTTGTCCACTGTGTCATAAGAAGATTATGACTCAGTGTCCATCCTAAAGTCGAAGGGAGGAGGTGTTCTCATTTCAATTCCTTGCTATTTGATATTAATTGTTTTGAGGTAAGAAAATTTTTAGCCTTTTCTCCGTTTGTTCCTCTTGATTTGCTTTTAAATTCAAAATGCTTTTCGCCAAATACAAATCTAATATACATATCATTTTTATTATTCATGTACTTTATTTCTTTGTAGGCTTTTTAAAAATTTGAATTATGTTGGTTATAATTGAAACCATAGTTTGGGTCACAGTGGGACATTTAAAATGGGGTTGAGTGGGGGGCGTCCCACTGTGCCCCGTATATTTCATATTAATATGTTTGCAATTAATATACTTTCTTTTTAACTTTACTAAAAAAATTTTGGA
>JABUQX010051254.1:5000-15000 GCA_015478945.1 Trachelipus rathkii
CTTTTCATGATTGCATCAAAATTTGCAACAGTTACAGTTTTGGATTTATTTGACTCATAAATCGGGATATGCTATAAAAATGTTTTAGTTAAAAGTTTGTCTTTTGACACACCAATGAATAAAATTTGAATCGAAGCTAATATATATATATATATATATATATATATATATAAATAAATAGATATATAAATATATAAATAATTGTATATATATATATATTTAAAACTATTTAAAGAAAAAGATATATATATATATATATATATATATATATATCGTTGCTATGGATTTGTTCCTAGAACCGAGTATCTTGTAATGAAAGGAAGACAGAGCAAATTGTAGAAATATATGTAATATTAATAAATATTTCATGATATACTTCATCTCTTTTTCATAGTTATATATATATATATATTATTATTATTATGGATATTAGAGTTTATTTCTATTTATTTTTAAGATAACTCAAATAAATAAATGAGAAAAATCTATGAAATTCCAAAGATAAAATAAATAATATTTTGATTTTCAAATTCTTCAAATTTTCTTTTTAAGGAATAATTGTGTGACTCAAAATTGATATTAACGATCATTCAAAATTAGAAATATTTACAATAAATTACATAGAAGAAGAAGAAGAGTTAGTAATTATTATAGTTATATATATATATATATATATATATATATATATATATATATATATATATATATATATATTTTTTTATATGTATTTATATATATATATATTCTTGAAAAGTGGACCCTGAGTTGCTTTAAGGATTATTACGACAGATTTTTAAAAAAAGACTCTAATTATCGTTATTCTCTTCCATTCAACCGTCGATATATATATATATATTAGTTATATATATATATATATATATATATATATATATATATAGAAAAAAGATATTTAAATTTAATTTTTATATATATATATATATATATATATATATATATAGTTTGCTTGTTTATATGCATTTATGTATAAGTAATATTGTTTGCTGTACATAAGAGTGCATATTAGAGATTAAGACTCGGGATGAAAATGAAATTTAAGTTTTCGAATATTAATATATTTTGTAATTGTATATATTTAATGCAAGTTTATTCGTTATTGTAAATAAATGTTTAAAAAGGAGTTATGTTTCTCATTTAATCTGTAGGAAAACAATATAAAGAGTCTGGAGAGTTATGTATATTTATATGAGCATGTAGAATGGTCGATCCCACTGAATTTACTTAATGTTCTGAGAACATTATATATCCTCTCTCGTTATTGCTTATGCAGACGTTTGAATTCTTGTTTAAATCCTCATTGTAATATTTCTGACTGTCAGTCCTACCAAGGAACCGGTAATGTTTCTATTTTATTGATCTCCATAAATTTTCGGTTGATGTCAAAAGCGTGTCTAAAAGTCAATATACGGTCGAGAAGCGTGACGTTATCTCCCGTCTCTTTTCCTCTACTTGTAAACAAAGAGTCACGTGACAATATGTTTATATAAAAGTGTTTTTGAAATATATATTTTTTTGCCTTGCAGAGGATCACATTAATATGAAAGAGATTTTTTTTTTTTTTAACTTTGCAAACTAATTCAATGATCTTTTTTTAACTGCTGAGATAATTGCTACCTAGGATCCGGATAAGGGTCAAATCCTGGCCCTTTTCCTCGCGACTCAGTCGCTGCACCGTATGGGTCCATATTATTATTAGCCGCTTTGCTATATTAGGCGCGTTTTATATTTTACCGTTCGCAAAATATCAAATTTTGAATGTATTCAACATAAATATACTTGTAAAGTTGATGACAAACAAAAAAAACAAAACAAAAAAAAAAAACAAGAAATGATGACAAAAATAATTATTAAAGAAAAAAAGTAAAAAAAAAAACTTTGTGTTTAATAACTATTTGTAACAGCTGCAAAAATAAAAATAAGGCTTATAATAATTGAGGGAATAGACTTAATTTTTTAATGAAGGTCAGATCTGACCACATCTAAAAACTAAAGAATATGCCAATCACCATTAAAAAATATATATGGAATTATTGAAATATTACAAAATTCAAATTTGAAAAATTACTTTTAAAATTGAAATATTTTATTGATACTTACGATATTTACTTGAATATGATCTATATATATATGGATAGTGGATATACATTATATACTTAGGAATACATTTATATTTATAAACTTTATAAATATATTAAAAGTAATATAATAAGTACGGTATTTACTTTTTTCATTTCCATTTTTATTATATATAAAAATGCTTGACCACATTATTATATTTATATATATAATATTAGATGGATTGGACTCGATATTTTTATTTTACGTATATTACATATTCACAGTAATGAGTAATAATACGCCTAAATTAATTCTTATTTATTACGCTTTAAATGTATTAACTCATTTTGAGAATAGCAAAACTCGTGTAAATATTTTTCTAATTTTTAATAGTTATTGGGTCGCACCATAAATAAATCAGTTGTGCCATCACGTTATCACTAATAAGTTGACAACACATATGTATTAGTTATTATCCTTCATTGTTATAAACTTTTTTATAGGCAGTTTGTTTATCTGTCTTTATTGTAATGTGGTGGATAATAAAAGGATTATCGGTGAAACTGGTTTTGACACTACTATTCAAAACATCGAATAAAAGTTTAATAATACATTAAATGACAGATACATTTTATAGTCTTGGTCATGGAGCAGTCATTTCTTTTGATGTTCTAATATCCTCGATTTTAAATTGATAAGGCTGAGCTAGTAGTGCCACACTTTGATAGCATGAATTATTCCACGTAAAATCAGGTTAGGATGAGGGAGTTATATCTAAAGTCTCAAAACCATCTAAAAAATTAAACATATTGAAGAGAGTTCAAAACGAATGTGTGAAAAAGAAGGATTTAAAAAGGGAAAAAAATCATAAATAGAGGAAATTCTGAGAAAAAATGGAAAGGTACGACAACAAATAATGGCGAATGCCTTTTGAGATTCCTAATACTTCCCCTGGAAAATTACCATTGTTAAGAAAAAATTCAAAAGAAAATGATGTCAATATAAAAAATTATATATAAGATACATAAGATCAGTTCGCCAAAAATCCCCGGAGATGGGTTGTAAGTATTGATAACGATCTTATTTTCTGCATATTGTCACATGTTTTTGAAGATCTTAGTTTTGTTCCTTTTTAAATAAAAAAATTAGAAAGAAGCTGGAGAGCCACGCTATCCTAATCTATCAGTCAAAAGAAAATATATATAGGGAAATTACTTGTGAATGAATTAAAAATGTAAATAAAATTTAATTATTCTTGACGTTAAGATAAACCTTCTTTCCCAACAAGTTTTTTAGAATTTAACCTAAATAGGCACTTATACTCCCTTGTGATGGTCTGTATACTCCTAATTATTGGTAGTATAAATGATTTCACTGCAGTCTTTTTAACATACCATAAAGGTATTGAACGAAAATTTGAAAATCGTATCAAAGTTTACGTTTTACTTTAGAAGTGCCATACACATTGAAGTGAGAGCACCAGATGAATAGAGTATTTAGTTGAGTTAGATTTGTGATTCAATATGCTATAAATAATGTAAATAAGGAATTATAGTAATGGTATACATTTATCATTAAAAGATAATTGTGTTCTTTTGACATTCAGACTGAACTACGTTTATTAGTAAGAAGTAGAGACCGTTAAACTGGCTTAATTAAAGGCCCTACATGAAAAAAAATTTCATGTTTTTTTTTTCCGAGCGTTAAAAAAATATCGACGTGTGTGTCAGTAATAAAACTGACCGTATACTAAGTGGTCATAATTGTTAAAAAGGCTATTAGATTCCCATAAAATTAATTTACATCTCATAACATAGGTCTACGACTAAAAAACTGTTTGATTATACTATATAAAAAGGTCGGGCTATTATGAGAGTTTATTAAATGAGTTACGTCATTTGTTTTAGGTACGTGCTATCATTACACCATATATAAAGTTGACTTTCGGGTCAGTGAACATGCCAACAGAATAATAAGAATAGTGGTGGCTTAGGGCAATAATATGCATATTATTTAGATATAGTATATAATTACTTTGCTGGTAAATAACCTTTGAAGATAGATATAGTCTATGAATTTATATATAGACATATTATTAATTGATGGTGCATTTCAATTAATGATACTTTTAATTTGTATTAAGCCACCGATATTATTTATTTTAATGAAGGACTAAGTGGAAAAATACTTTATCACTCTACGATGAAAGAGACATTAGGTAGGTTGATCTATTAAGTAATTGGAAATAAAAGAAACACTTCAGATTTAGCTCAATTTTACCAGAATATACAATATAATTTAGTCTGTAGTATGGTATAGTTTTGTGTAAAATATTATTACTAATAGAATAAAAAAATAGTCTCAAATTCTTACTATAAACATAAAATCTTACTTCTTCATTTTGGGACGATGGAAGAAATAAAATAATAGTGTCAATGTTGAACCCCTAAAAAATCGCCGGAGACATTACAAGGTTTTCATATGATTAGCAGAGAAACAGGACTTAACCTCTTGTTTATACCAAATATTACCCAAAGATAAACTTAATATTAATAAAATTAACTAGTTCTTTGTAACTTTATAATTTTGTATCTTGTGAAGAAAGTTTATGACCAATGATAATAATTTTACTTTCTTTCTTTTTCTTCTTTCTCATTGATGATATTTTTTTGCAACTATTTTCCTATTCTTGTGTTTTTTTTTTTCAGTACAATATGTGTTGTTAGTGAATTAATAAATATTTAAAGTCATTGGTTTTAATATATACATCCTTTATTACGAGGATGAGAAGGAGTTTATCTTTGCTTTTAATTATCTCACGTTATATAAATTTGTCACATTGATGAGAAGTATGCAAGTTCTTCACTGTCATTGTTTCCAATTTCCTTGATCGATGCAACGACTCATTAGGTCTTAAAGATTAAGAGTCGAATTGTTCATTTTTTAATTCAGTTTTTTTTTTTTCTCTCACAGTATGTTTTAAATCTATATGGGTTTTTGTTATTGGAAAAATTAAGCTTGATTTCTTATATTTATTTGTAATATTTAATTTCTCAATCAATATTGTCAGTTTATTTTTGAATTATGAATTGCATCTTTGAATGAATGATTATTTGAACATGAATGAATTGTATGAATGAATTAATGAAGATCTCTGATGAATTGTTCTCTCGCTTTCACTCTCTCATATAAAATGTCCATATATATTAATTTTGTGTTCTTTATAGCATTTTTATCATTTATATCATTTGTTTATTGTTATATATTAAAGGACTATTTTATTAGATTTCATAAATACCAATTTGAAGAAACCGTAAAAGACTAATGATTAAAATTCACCATTACGTACATGACAACATCTGAATTTTCCATAGCTTGTCACAATTAAATCTTTGGATAACAACCACAAATCTGAGACAGAGCTACCTAAAATACTAGAATAAAAGCTAACTCTTTAAAATTCCATGTTAGTATTTACTAGAATAAAAGCTAACTCTATAAAACTCCATCTTGGTATTTCTAGCACTTCTCTATACCTTAACACGATTGCGATAAATCGAGAAAAGAAATAAAAAATTCAATAATATAAAGGTCAGTACAATAAACTTCTAACTATTTGGCACTTCATTTGCCACTTTTATGAAATCAATAGGCATAACTAAGAAAGGTCTCACCGAACATCTAAAAAGAAAACCCATACAGGTTTCTACATTAAATCTGATTAGTTATTTGGAGATAAAAGATCACTTCGTTCATTTGAATTAGGTGTGGACAACCTCACAAGAATAGACCCTTTTCTTGAAATCCGAAAGTAAAAATCTTTTACTCATGACCAAGTTGAGAAGGAAATTATTGGATTTTTCGCTTTGTATTTATCACATAACATGGTTTATTTTTCCAATGCCAAGCACACTGGCACAGATTATTAATATTATATTAATACACTATGACACTGGTGAGAAGGTTTCATAAGTATATCATGCTTATAATACCAAATACGATATATATATATATATATATAATAATTATTATATATAATATAATAAAATAAAAATAGATATATATATATATATAATATATATTATAATATAATATAAAATATAACTTATATTATTAATATATATATACTAATTACTAACATTACATCAAATGGGAAAATTTATGGCCTAAGTCTAATAGATTTTTTTATTTGTAAATTATTTTTTAGGTTTTTAATATATCGGTAGCATGGTATGATAAGAGTTAATTACAACAGTATAGAGTGCTTAGGTTAGCATCTATTGATAGGTTAGGCTAGGTTAGGTTATATTTAGTTAGCATTTGGCTAGATTAGGTTATATTTTGATATTTTTGTTAGGTTAGGTTATGCTAGGCTAGGTTAGGTTAAGTTCTGTTGTTATTATTTAGATTAGGTTAGGTTATATCAATTTTATTATTTTTAGGTTAGGTTTTGCTAGGTATTTGCTAGATTAGCATCTATTGATAGATTAGGACTTAGGTTATCGTTGAACGCGCTGTTCAAAAAATCATGAAATTTTAATAGCAGAAAATTATAAAATTAATGGTGTGATGCTTCAAAATGTCACAAATTAGTTCTTTTTTGGAAATAATTAATTCATTTTCGGCTATAATTTAAAAAAAATATATATGCTAACCTCTTCAAACAAACCTTATGAGATTAGATTTGGAATGAATTTTGTTACATTTTGTTATATTTTGTTATTTTTTTATATGTGCAATAATGTGTTGTATAATTTCGTTTTTGTAAATTTTTTTTTATATTGAATTGTTATTAATTTGTATATTATTATATTTTTTATTGTATTTTTTATATTGTTAATTTTGTTATATTTTGTTATATTTTCCTTTGCTTTTTTAACATATTTGCACTGTCAACCATTCAATTAACTCATTCAATATTTTACTACCGATGTATTAAAAAAAAATACAAAAATTAAATAAAAATTTTAAAAAATCTCATGAAAAATCTAAAAGAAAATCTAAATTGAATTAAAATAAAAATTAGGAATTATAGAAATATGATTATTAGGAAATAAATATCATATAATTCTTCATTAATAAGAATAAATAACCATTAAAACAACATATAAAATAATAATTATAAGACATATCTATTTCAACATATATATAATATATATATATATATATATATATATGATATATAATATATATATATATATTATATATAATATAATATATAATAGAATATTATATATATAATATATATATATATAGTATATATATATATAATATATATATATTTATATAAGTCATATATAATAATATTAATATAAGATAATATATAATAATACATATAATATATATATAATGTACGTTTTAAATATATATAATATATATATATATATATATGTATATATATATATAATCTTAATTTTCTAAACTAATTATGAAAAGTAAAATTAGTGAAAATCCAAACATGCTTGAGGTAAAAATTCACATCTACAAATAAGGTGTCAAAAATATACATCAAAACAAATAAAAAGATTCGTGCTATTTGAGAATCATGCGAAATTTGTCATTTTCAAGTGTTTGTCGAAACTTTTATGCTGTAACAGCTGGAAAATGTGCTAGATCTACATCGAATATGTTAAATGACAAATTGAGGTATCAAAAGCCTTTTAAATGCATCTCTATTAAAGCGAAAGTTATCTTATATGCATTTACATAAAATGAGTGCAAATGGAGAGAGTTTGTATTAGGAGTAAATATTTTATATAGTTTGTAGGCCAGAAAAATGAGGACATCGCATTCTTTAACAATCAAGGAAAATTATCGGTGGTCGAAAAAGGCTACTAAAAGCTCAATTTTGTACTTCACTCCATTAAAAAGTGATGACAATGCAAAAAATCAATCAAGGAAAATTATCGGTGATCGAAAAGGCAACTAAAAGCTCAGTTTTGCGCTTCACTCCTTTAAAATCTGGAATTGTACGTTACCTGAAAATATCGAGGAATGTCTGGTCAGGTTTGTCTTGAAAATGATGGGGGTGAAGATGATGATGGCTGAAGAAAATTGAGTAAACTATTTTCAAAGCTAATATTTTGTGAAAATAACGTTAAAATATTTTTCTCATAGAGACAGTTTGCTAAAATCAATATGTTGAAAAAACAAAGAAAATTTAGTTATTTTGAATATAAACCTATATGATATCAACAAAAAAAATGTTTTTATTTTCTAGTTTAAATACCAAATTAAAGAACCCTTTTAATTTAAAAAAAAAAAATGTTTAAAATTTCTATGCATTCTCTAATACACTAACTCATCATCTAAAAATATTAAATTAAATAGTTTTAACAATTATAAAAAATAATCTATTTTAAAATAAAATTAAATTAAAAAAAAAAACTTATTACTAAAAAAACTAATAAAACCATTGTTTTTTTTTACTGTGGAAATTAAAAATAAAAAATAAAACCGTAATTCGAATTTAGTTTTGTTGACAAATTATAATTAAAATATTCAAATAGATTTTAACACTAAAAGATAACGAAGGAATTAGCCTATAGGTTAAATGTTTATTGTAATTAACTAATAATACTCTTTAAAAAGAAAAAAAACTAGCAAAAATAATAGCATTTCAAATCAATAAAAAAAATAATAAATAAAAATATTTTTCCTCAGTTTCAGTATTAAAAAAAATATTAATACTCTAATTCTTCTTTATAAATATTATATATATATAATATATATATATATATATATAATAATATATTATATAATATAATATATATATATTAAATATATATATATAAATATATATATATATATATATAATATATATAGGATAAATTAATAATAATATATCTATATAAATAAATATATATATTACTATAATAAATAAATATATATATATATATATATATATATATATATATATATATATATATATATATAATTAATATATATTTTATATATATATTATATTATATATATATATATATATAATATATATATATATATACATATATGAATATTATATATATAAATATATAATATATTATATAATATATATATATAATAATAATATATATTATATAATAATATATAATTATATATATAATATAATATAAATAAAATATATATTCTTTTGAACTCTTTAAATAAATAAATAGTATTTTAACTCATTTACTATTACACTATATACTCGTTCCATTTTGTCTCGAGCAGCAGTTCTTAACTTGTAGTCCGCGAATCCCAGGGGAGTCCCCGAATCCCAGGGGGCTCCGCGATTTCTTCAAAAGGGATTCGCGAAGGCTTGAAGTAATGTTAAGATCTTTTGCAATTAAAATAGAAAACTTAATGAATAAAAGAAAGCATGAAAGAAAAGAAAACGATGAATAAATTTTCTTTGCTTGCTTGTATAAAATTTTGTTTTTCTAATTTTTTTTCTTCTTCTTTCATTATTATTATTATTATTATTATTATTATTATTATTATTATTATTATATTATATATTATTTTTATTATTATTATATTATATTATTATTATATATTAGATTATTATTAATATTATTATTATATTTTATTATTTTTATTATATTATGATTAGATATTATTATTATTATTATTATTATTATTATTATTATTATTATTATTATTATTATTATTATTATTATTATTATTATTATTATTATTATTATTATTATAATATTTTACCCTTCTCTTATTATATTATTATTATTATTATTATTATTATTATTATTATATATAATGAAATATATGTCCCTTCTCTTCATATATTGGAAGACCATTCACAAGAAACTTTATATAAATATTTGATGAACTTTAGGGTTATAAAATCCTGAGCTAAATCTTGGTAGTCGGCGGGGAAAAAACATTTAAGAGGAGTTCACTTTAGAAAAAAATATTTAAAAAGAGTCCG
>JABUQX010051254.1:25000-27500 GCA_015478945.1 Trachelipus rathkii
TTAATTTATGTGCCTAGGGCTGATTTTCATATATATATATATATATAGTATATATATATATATATATAATTATATATATAATACTAATATATATATAATATAATATATATATATATATAATATATATATATATACATATATATATTAGTATATAATATAAATATATATATTATATATATTATATATATATATATATATATATATTATATATATATAAATTATATATATATATATATATATATATATATATATATATATATATATATATATATATATATATATATATATATATAATATATATATAATATATACTATATATATATACTATATATATATATAGATATATATTATATATATATATATACATATATATATATATATATATATTATATATATATATAGTATATATTATATATATATATATATATACATATATATATTTATATATTAAATCTGAGTTATAATGTGTAATATATGTGATGTGTTAGAATTGACGTCATTGTATTATTGTGTCATAGAATGTATGTGTATGATGCTTGAGTTATTGGCTGAGGGTAGAAGGAAAAATTTGAAGGTCTCTTGGCTTCGAGGCCAATTTTTATTACTATGAGCCACGCGTTGACTATGCGTTTATCTAGAAGCATTATAACATTATTTCTTATCGGGAGAATATATATCATTATATATATATATATTATATATATATATATATATATATATATATATATATATATATATATAGTATATATATATATTATATATATATATATATTATATATACTATATATATATAGTTGAATGTTTTTGTATTTAGTTAAAGGATTAAAGTAACATCACCAGATCTAATTCGTTCACTACAGACTCTCAGTAATAGGTTTTGTTTTTTTAGTTTTGTGGATATGTGAAATTATTATTATTATTATTATTATTATTATTATTATTATTATTATTATTATTATTATTATTATTATATTATATTATTATTATTTTATTATATTATTATTATTATTTTATTATTAGTAGTAGTAGTAGTAGTAGTAGTAGTAGTAGTAGTAGTAGTAGTAGTTGGAATAATTAAAAAAAATAGCTGCTGAGTAGTGACAGAAGCAATAACATTAATAGTGTATAAAAGATAATATAGAAATTTATTTACTGTAAGTAAGAGTAGGATTATAGAAGAGTATTCGTTTTCATATTTTTTATGTATCATATAGTGCCATTCATAAGGATAGTGGCATTGATAAAAGTGCCTTGATTAATAATGGAGCTTGTTGTAAACCGTTGCAGATGAATTGTTGGTTTAAATCCTATTGCATCATTAACACATTAAGAGAAGCAATAAAATGATATGCCTGACAATTGTATTGTGAGAGAGCAAAAATGCTTCAGGAATTTGAATGACGCTTTATTGTGCGTGTGTGAAATTTGAAATAAAACCAAAGAATTTGAGAAGTTAGAGAGGGTAAAAAAAAATCTGAGAAATAAAAAGGGAAATTCAGCGTTCTTGAATAAATGCTTTGAATTACAATTGTCATGAGAATAAATGCTCGAGGAAGTTGAATATATTCTCATGTTTGAGAGAATATGAAATAAATAAACCCACCGTTATAGTATGTCCGTAAATAAAGATCATGTCTGAATGCTTAAGGTAAGATTATCCCGCCATGATTGGAACCCATGATGAAACCGAAAAGTTGAATAAGACTCAAGGACAGAGCACACAAACAACAAGATAAAACGTCGTACGTTCTTTAGAGCAAATGCCACCTTAGGCAGGGTGCTCGTCGAATGTTAACTTGACCTAAAGAAGACTATTAACATTATGCCCAACATTCAATTCGCATGTACAGTAACGTGAATATGGGGAAGTATAATGATAGTTCAACTAATCATGCCAAAAACCACCATAATATCAATAATGATACAGATACATCTAACTAAAGTAAACCATACCCAAGATATGATACCTACATAACTTAAATGTTTTCTTTCGGGGGGGATGCTGCACAACTGCTATGTACATTTCTAATGACCATAACAACTTTATTTTCGCACTGCCTGGTTTAATACAACTAATTTTGGGTTGACGTGCTCTAGGTGCAACCCAACCCAAGCATAACTCCCTAACCATGTTTTTTCGGATATATGTGTATGGGATAAGTTATATTCGCGTTGGTCTGGGTAACCCACCCCCTCAGTATGTACAAGTATTTCTGGGATACCCTGTATATATATATATTATATATATATATATATATTATACTATATATATATTATATATTATATATATATATATTATAATTATATATATATAATATATAATTATTATATATAATATATATATTATATATATTATATATATATTATATCTATAGGGAAAGAATGTATTTTCTTAACAGCAGAAAATTTTCTTATACGGTATTATCTCATACCTCAAAAACTACAAAAGCCACAGGGAAAAGGAATACATTGCTGGGAATGATTGGTCAATTTTAGTGGG
>JABUQX010051255.1:0-2500 GCA_015478945.1 Trachelipus rathkii
TATTATTATTATTATTATTATTATTATTATTATTACATTATTATTATTATTATTATTATTATTATTATTATTATTATTATTATTATTATTATTATATATATATTTCGTTTTTATAAAGATTTTTTCTTAAATGGTCCAATAGTTAGTGAGTGCGTTGAATATATAGTATATATATATATATATATATATATATATATATATATATATATATATATATATAGGTATATATATAGTATATATATATATATATATATATATATATAGTATATATAGTTATATATATATATATATATATATATATATATATATATTTGGTGTAAAATATACAAGAATACGATATTTTTCTTTAAAAATTTGAACCAAAATAACTTTTACTCTTATTATTATTATCGAATAATTCATTAATATTCCTTCCCTTAATCGTGTCAATAAAGCTTTTGGTATTAATTAGGTTTGGCCGAGCACCGGAATTTTGCGCACCGCACCGCAGAGAGCACCATGGTAAGCGCACCACGCACCGCACCGCACCGGACCTCTGTTTCAATGCGCACCGCACCTCTCTATTTTAAAAATTGCACCTGCACCGGGCATATCGGATTTGTAGCCAGAATTGTACCGCACCGCACCGCACGTGCATCACGCACCGCACCGCACCGCACTGCACCTGGTTCGTCGGCCAACCCTAGTATTAATTGTTATGTCGAAATGAAGCATAATGTTTATATTTAGTTATTTATGATCAGATTTATTTAATAACTTATTATAGTTAATTTATGTTTGCATAAGGTTAAAGCGCACTATATTCATTAATATATATATTATAGCAGATTATTATAGGTAAGTTATAGTATATATATATATATATATATATATATATATAGCAGAGTATATGGAGCATATAGTAAGTATATAGTATATATATATATATATATATATATATATATATATATATAGTTAAATTTTATTTATTTTTTTTTCTGTATATGATTAATTAATTATCAAATATGCAGTGTGCAAACCTTTGTTTTTTAATAAATATGTATTATAATTATTTTGGTTATTTAATTAAATTATTTATGTAACACTATTGCAGATTAAGATTATAATATACTTGGCTATTAATTTATTCTTTGCAAAACTTTGCGATTATTAAATTTTTCGATTACTTGGTAACGTTTTTCAAAAGTTGCTAATCGCTATTTATTTGGTATTTTTTTTCGTTGATATTAATTAAAACATGGAATGCGGAAATTTATCGAGCGTTATTAAGCATTTATTAAGATTCATTAAGAATTAAACACACACACACACACACACAAAAAAAAAACTTTTAACGTGTTTTATCCCCTTCTCAGAAAATCGAACTTTAAGGCCGGCTATTACAAGCCTATCGCCACCAAGTGTTTGCAGCAGAGTTTTAATTCTTGCCCCCAGGAAGAGAAAACTCAGACTGCTACGCGGAGGATTGAACCAGCTTCCTCTCGCACGAGAGTCGGCGAGTCAGCTTCCTACGCCACACTTTAAAGTATTTCAATATACTATTTGTAATATTTGCCGTTTTTTTTTAAAGAGTTGCAGTATCATTCATAATAAATATTTTAGTCACTGTTTATTATTTGGAATATATTGTTCAAATTAAAATTATTAAAGGCTTTATTATTATTATAATCATAATAAATACAATTATCATTAACAAATGTAAATGTAATTATCTTTTCGTTACCGAAGAACAAAGGATTATATATTAATGGTTAAGTTTTTGTGTTTGTCAAAATGTAGGTGGCGAAATCGCTTTTAAAAATGTCTTTCGATAGTCTTTTCTTGCTTGCATGTGTCTCTTTGCTGGAATATTTCTGATTATTAGAGTTCATCTTTCATAATCAGGATTTATATCTTGCAGAAGATATTACAAAAACTTATTGTTCACTGGAATTTTGACCCTTGGAAAGACCTCTCCTGTTTTTGATGTACCCATATTCTAATTAAGGATCTAAAAGTCACAGAATGTTAAACCTTGTCTGCTGCAAGTGTCTTATTATTATGGAACACTGCTGTTTTGCGAACTTTACACTGGCCGTTTTCTAAGTGGCTTAAGCTTCTCTAGTTGCCTTCCTGAGATATTTGAGATTTGCTTGAAAGGGAAGCCAGTTATTGCTAGCTTCATTACTTATTAATTAATTGATTTATAAAAGTGAATCCCATATATAACTTACTGCTAATTTGAATGAGTTTTTCTCAAGTTACCCGTAATTATAAATATATATTTATTACATTAAACCAAGCTTCAGTTCTTTTACCTGCCGATTCAAAATTTCATATAAATATATTTGTAAGTTTCGTTGTAAATCGTAAATCTTATATATATATATATATATATATATATATAATATATATATATATATAAGTTAAGTTAGGTTAGGTGAAGATAGTAGTTGTTGTTATATATATATATATATATATATATATATATATATATATATACAAAGTTGTTGAATTCCAC
>JABUQX010051255.1:7500-17500 GCA_015478945.1 Trachelipus rathkii
TATAGGCAGTATATATATATATATATAAGAAAGAGAGTATATATATATATATATATATATATATGTTATAGAGTATATATATATATATATATATATAAGGTATATATATATATATATGTTTGTCAACTAACGCTTGGAATTTTTCCCAACTCAACATTAAAAAGTTTCGTAAATAAAACGATTTAATTTGTAAGCATTTAAAACCAGTTATTATTTAGTAAACGATTTGCGGATTAAAAATATTCTAAAAATTATTAGTAATGAAATTATGGATATTAAAAACAATATAAATTTCCAAAATAATACAAAAAATTTAGTTAAAAAAAAGGAACAAGAAAATCGCTAATTTTTGTTATGTAAACATCGCAAAATTAAAATAATAATTTTTGATAAAAATCTCTCTCTCTCTCCAGGTATATATATATATATATATAAAGAGCAGCAGCATATAGTAGCAGTTAGCAAATGCAGGTGGTATGTTGGCTAAGGCGCAGCAGCAGTATATGCGCGCATATGCGTATGTATATATATATAAGGGCATATAAGGCCGTATATATATATAGTAGAGAGTATATATGAGTATATAGAGTATAGTAGGGCATATATATAGCAGTTAAGTAAATATATATATATATATATATATAAGTGAAATATATAAAATTCATGAATATACATAAAATGTAAATATATATATATATCAGTGGAATCTCTTGGGGCTCTTTAACCTAGAGAATGATTATGTCATGGTGTATAAGGGTAGAGAGGAAGAGAGAAAACTTTTTCTTATTCATCTTATTTCCCGATAGTACATACCATAACATTTAATTTAATTACAACAAATATAAATAGCTTTCTCGAATCTCTGCTCTCAAAATTATGAGTTAGAAAGTTAGGCGAGTAGAAAAATATTGTGAATGCTGCTTTGAAATATTTCTAAATACACAAAACACAAGCTAATATGGAAGGACAAATCTATAGCCTCCTTTTAGGTAGTGTGAGATTCAAATGAAACGTGGCATCTATTTGCAAGAAGTTAAATGACATTTGTAATTAACAAAGAGATACTGTAAAGATTAAAAATATGAAGTCGAATGCATAGTTCGTTCCATATCTTACAGAAAGGAGGGGCAGGATGAAAACAAATGCTTGATGACTTTTAGGTATTATTATATATATATATATATATATATATATATATAGTATATATATATATATATATATAGTTATTATATATATATATATATATATAAGGATAATGCATTACATCACTATTTTAGCTCATCGTGGTCAGGGGGTAACACTCTTGGTTTACCATCCTATGTGTGTCTGTCCCACTTGGTATATTATATATATATATATATATATATATAGTATATATATATATAAAAAAATATATATATATATATATATATAAAGTATATATATATATATATTATTTGTGATATATATATATATAGGTACAAAAAAAAACTCATCATTTGAAACAATAAGTTTTTGTTTTCGCCATGAGAAAAAAAAAAATAAAGCCAGCGATATATTTTTTTTATTATTATTTTACTAATTTATGTTGTTTTTTTTTTTAATTATTTAAAGCTAATTTCAATACTAATAGCATTGGAAATAGTGTTTTTCCCAATAATTGATCTACTTCATAAATAACTGATTTTAAATTTTTATAAATTAGACAAGATAGTTAATTGTTTTTTTTTTGGAAAAAAATTTCCCAATAGTAAGTTGTCTCAAACATTGATATTATTATTAATACTAAATCTTTAAATTTACATAACTGTTTTTGATTTTTTTTTTAATTTAGCAGTACCAAGATGCATGCCTGACTGTACCATTGAATTGGTCATTTATAAAGTACAGTTATAAAGAACAAAACTATTTCAAGGGTTACTAGCAGAGAAATTTTCTCTAAATAAGAATCAATGAAAAATAGTAAAATAATATACTATTATGTAAAAAAATAGAATATATATATATATATATATATATATATATATATATATATATATATATATATATACTTTATGAAGGCAGCAAGAAGAAGATATATAGATATATCTCCCGAACAGTGATATATATATATATATATATATATATATATATAGAGATATGTAAAGCATATATATATATATATATATATATATATATATTCCCACTCATTGTTACTGAATTGAACTACCCCTTTTTTTAGCTAACCTTTTCCCCTTCTTTTTTTTTTTTCCACTCCCTCTCCACTATTGCAAGGGTAAGTCCCAAATAAACCTACAGAGCCATCCCTATTCCCATTGTGGCACTACAACGAGGGCTAAAAACCATTTTATAAAAATTTTAAAAACGTATCATTTAAAGGGAAAATAAGAGTAAGTGAGAAATTGTTTTTCAACATCTTAAACCAATAGACAATAAATTTTCCTAAATAACCTTTTGTGTTCTCTACTCTCTCTCTCCTTCTCTCTCTCTCTCTCTCTCTCTCTCTCTCTCTCTCTCTCTCTCAAGGTGTATATATATATATATATATATATATATATATATAGCATAGTATATAGTAAATATATATATATATATATGAAAGTATATATATATATATATATATATATATATATATATATATATATATATAAGTTAGTGATATTCCCTAACTGAATTGTTGGGCCAAAGTGATCACAATTCTAATACTTAAACAGCTGTTCATACAAATACTACAATACCATCACGCTGATTAGCAACACTAATATCAATACCAATATCATATATTAAAGATATTATGTATGAAAAAGACCACCTATTATTTATATATTATAAACTTCTAACAGAAGTTTCAAGAGCATTAACATATTGTTACTTTTCCTTTTTCTTTTACACATTGTAAAGATTGAAACAGTATTGATACATTTGACCATCACTAATGCTCAATACCAATACCTGTGCTAAATGCCAATACCCTTTGGGAGCCAATACCCGGAAAAATGGTCAATACTGGCCAATACCAATATCAATACTTTCGTACATCCCTATTATATATATATATATATATATATATATATATATATATATAGAGTATATATATATATATATATATATATATATATATATATATATATATATATATATAGAAAATATAGAGAGAGGGTGTGAGAGAGAGAGAGATATGTCTAAAGATAGGAGAAAATGTCAATAATTACTTATAATAGACCTATATGCTAAGTTAATATGCACTGGGCAATTGAATAAACAAGAGCCTACACGTAAGCCTACAAGCATATGTAATAAAGAAAATTAAAGTAAGGAGTCCAAGACAATAATACTATGCAGCTGGTCATTGACTAGTGAGAGAGTGAAGCTTTTTTTGTTTTTATAAGAGCAGTATATATATATATATATATATATAAGATATATATATATATATATATATATCTAAATATATATATATATATATATATAAAGATATATATATATATATATATATATATATATATATATATATATAATAAAAAAAATAATAATAATAATAAAAATAATAATAATAATAATAATAATATTAAAAATTGCATTGATTAAAAATGTTTTGCTGCTCAAATTTAAATCAACTTTATTTTTATTTTTTTATTTATTTATTTATTTTTTAATTTTTTTAATTTTGACAATTTCAGATAATATGAATAAAAATCTGAAAAATTTTGAACAAAAAAAAGTAGGTAATGTATACGGCGTCCAACTATAAAGGATCACGCACTCCACAAGTTTTCTCGAGGAGCTTCTCCCCCCCCCCACTAGCCTAAACATTGGGGAAGATGTAAGGAACAGAAGAAATTGGCCCGTTTGCTCCTGTAAGCTGTTATTCTGGAAGTTAATGTGGATTGAACGTATCTTTGCAGCTGTGAATATTTTTAATTCCACATTGATCTATCCAAATATTAACTGTTTATGATTTTTTATACTGATGTTTTGATACCCTTCATCCCTAGCGTTGAGAATGGGACTATTCATGGAAGTGAAATAGTAAATTATTTTTCCTCAAGATCTGTAAAAATTCGATTCTGAAAGAAGCAATTTCCAAATTTTTTATTTTTTATTTTAAATTTGCTAACATCATTTAATTTAATTTAAAAATATAATAAAAAAAGATATTATAGGCCGCTAATCTTAAATTTAATTTTTGTATGACATTTTTATATAACAATGGTCACTTAAAAATAAAATTTTCATTATACGATTAAATTTTTAGTGATATAAAAATTAAAGATTTAAATATGTAAAAACCGATACCTGTCTTCTTGATACATCCAGAACGCCTAGATCTGTGTGCTTCTCTAATCATTGAATGAAAGTTATTACCCCCATGACAGGGAAATCATTGTTTGTTCTGATCCTGCATGAAAGTACTGAATAATAGCATCATACCAAAAAAAAAAAATATAGCTTGTAAAAGTTATCTCGTGGAGACTCAATATAGGAAAAAGCACAGATTCTATTCTGGCTCTGAGATAATATTGGTATAAATAAAAATAGTTATAGTGAACATTTAAATAAAAATGAAAATAAAAGTACTAATAAATAAAACAATTCTTTTGTTTAAAATGAAGAACGTAAACATCTAAAGTGAAATATATTTAACTGTTACCAACCAAGGGAACTCATACTATCCAATAACCAAGTAGAGGGTCGATGCACATGCCAATATATCACCCATCCAAAAGGACTCTTACATAAAGGAAGAATATTACTCGTAGTTGTGGTAGTGCACTTCCTGCCCAATTAAGCGCAGTTCTAGAATCACAAATATAGCCAGCTAATGATACATTTGCATGATCTTTACCCTCCATATTTATTTTAAAGGAGGAAACAATGACAATGGGAACCCATAAAAAATAATTAATTGCTACTATCTATAACAACAGGCCTTTATAACATAAAGATTGGATTATATATATATATATATATATATCTATATATATATATATATATTAAGTTCTTATATTTATATATTTAATAAATAATATACAGTAGTTCTATATATATATATATATATATATATATATATATATATATATATATATATATATAAGTATATGTCAAAGTATATATATACAGTAAAAAAAGGTATATAAATATATAGTTGTTAGTTACATAGTTATATATATATATATATAAAGAGTTATATATACATACATATATATATACCAGCTGGGCGATTCTAGTAACTTTACTTCTCTTTCTCTCTCTCTCTCTCTCTCTATACATACATATATATAGCAAAGAGTATAGCAGCATATTATGCATAGTTATATATATATATATATATATATATATATATATAAGTATTATTAAATATATATAGCATATATATATATATATATATATATATAATCAACACAAAATAATTATTCACATTAGATATTTGAGCTTTCCGTATTTTTTACAGGTTTAGCTATAACTGACCTCTCCTATGGGTACTGTTGTTTTTCTTCAAAGTTCAGATATTAATTTAATATATTAATTATTTTTGCCCGAAATGTGCATTAAAGGAACAAGTAATGCAAAGCCATTTTATTTTTTTTTAAATAAACGAATGCTTGGGTTATATTTTCTAGGTAGAAAAAACTTGTAAAAATTAAATTCATTTAGCTGTATTGTACACTGTCCCCAAATTTTCTTCCTGCTTTTCTGAAGAAGCAACGAGCAGTCACCATTTCTTAATTGATTGAAAAAATAGTACGTTGGTAGGTGACTTTTTCATAATTTTTGTTTAAATTTACATACAATCTTTTGTACTCAGTAATGTATCTCTTCAGACAGATCTATTTTCACTAAAAAATAGTAATTTATTTGTAACTGATTGAAATTTAAAGTGGTAAATATCTGATCGCTGATAATAACCCGTGCCGTGTTGACCTAGAAACATACTGAGTGAGGTCGTCCTTCCTGATATATACAAAGTATATATTGAGCAATAGCATAAAGTAGGCAGGCATATATATATATACAGGGTATATATATATATATATATATATATATATAGTAGCAGAAAGAGGAATATATGTATATATATATATATATAAGTATATGATATTATCCGGCAAAAGGTCAATAATTGTATATCTTGGTTACTTCAAAGTAGAGAAGAAATATATAAAGTAATTTGAAGAGGTTTTATTGCAAAAAAAAAAAAAACTAAATATATAAATATTCTCATAAATCCTTTCTAATTGCTTTCTTTATAAATTAACTTTTTTCCTGTTAAATTTAAAATGTACAAATATTTACTAGTTAATATATACTCCGTTTATTGATTCTGCCTTCTGTGAATTATCTTGGGAGGGCATGAGTTTCCTTCGGCAACCTAGACACAGCCTTTTCCTCCTTTCACCGAATTATAGACTACACTCTCAAAATTGCTCAGAAAGTTAAAGGACGAAAACTTAATTTACTGCGCTAGCATTTACTGGTTTGCGAAAAGATCTGCTTGCGTTTTTGTTCACGGTATATATATGTATAAGATATGAGTTATTAGTGGAGCATATATAGTGGTACTATATATATATATATATATAGTATAGTATATATATATATATTTATATATATATATATACAAAGTTATATTATGCGATACGTTATATATATATATATATATATAGTGTATATAGTATAATTTTAAACTGGGTAACTTTTTAGATGCAAGGACCGGATTCCTCTTGGTTTATGCTTGTGGTATATTTGTGCAAATGTGCATGCTGTAATGCTTGCTATGTAAGCCAAACTGGCCTGCAACTTCAGATCAGAATTGCAACACAGGGGAGTCTCTTATCGTACTGAGTTGCCGCTCTCAACACCCGAGTTCTCATCGATCGTGAATGTCTACAAAGGACCATCGTAATGCCTCCTTACCAGTTTTCGCGATTCTGCCCTGGTCTCTGATGCGCGCCGAAATGATAGAAAATAAGTGGAAAAAGCTCCTTGGGAGATTAAGGGTTATGAGTTGCAGTTTAACCCGATCAATCCCTGTGTTAAACTTCATTTATTTTAATTTTTATTTAATTTTGTTAATAAATATTCTTGAAACAAAAATAATATCAAGCTGGCAAATTATACTTTGGTGAATTTTTTTGTTTTTTTTTTTTGTTACAACCAAATCCAATTTTATACCTAGTATAAATAGAGACTGTGTTAATATATTTTCACTTGCTCCTTGGCTTCTGACTGAATGTTAAAAACTAGGTTGTAATTTGTAATTTTTAATTCTTTTTAATTGTTGTAGATTTTAATTTTTTGCTTTTATTTATTTTCTTAATTGTAATTTTTTAGATAGTAAGATGATAAAACTAGAATATACTGTGAACGTTCTGTAATAAACAATATATTTCACTGTCGGTAAGTTTCAAGTCTTCCTTTTCTATATATGTTATAGTATATAGTATAGTAGAGAAAGATATATATGATAGCATAGCGGTATAGTATAGTATATTATGGTAAGAGAGAGAGAGGCAGGGTATATATAGCATAATATGTAGATTGCAAATAAGCTACCCATAGGGCTTCATCGAGACTGTCCCAGCCTACTGGGGCTAGAACTAATCACCATATACATGTTTCTATATTAAATTTAAGAAAAAATTTAGGCTTGTCATAACTTGCTATAGTATGCAAAAGTCTACCACTAAAACTGAGAAGTAAAAAT
Source organism: Trachelipus rathkii (assembly GCA_015478945.1). Classification (NCBI taxonomy): domain Eukaryota; kingdom Metazoa; phylum Arthropoda; class Malacostraca; order Isopoda; family Trachelipodidae; genus Trachelipus; species Trachelipus rathkii. The sequence goes on from JABUQX010051255.1 coordinate 15,185, forward strand.
GTATACATGCAACTCACACTACAAGCTATTAAGTTTGTCATAGTCATAACATGGCAGTTAACTGCACTGTAACTAACCCGCCAATTTGGCTTCGTCTGAATATACTATATGATACCCAAATCATCCATATATCTTCCAACCTTTCTTAAATGTTGTACAACTGAGTCGTGCATCTCAACAATCCTCCTGTGGCGCGTTCGTTCTAAAATTAACAACTCCTATAACTGAATGAATGCTTTCTGTATCGGCGATGGCATGCTTCCCACTCTTCCTTTCTTACTGTGCTCCTGGTTCCCCGTCCGTAGTCATTGAAGAATTTATCGGTCTCCCGTATAATCCATGATATGAAAATGATTTTAGACTGTATTACGTCCCCTGAGAAATTAGGAATTTAAGCAGAAAACATTCCGTTCCTTCAGCCTCCTCGTAGCTTCTATCAAACCCACGAAATCATCCTTCTTGTTGCTCTACGTTGCCATCTCTAAATAGAAGCCCAGTGTAAGTCTTTTCTTTATGCATAAGGGACCTTAAACCTGTAATACTATAAATACTGCTATTGTCTAATATAATATTATATGGAAGTTTACTTATAACTTCCTTTGCTCTAACGATATTTTATGATTTTATTATTATTTCCATTATTTATTATTAGCTGATTTCAGCCTCAAACACTGATAAGCTAAGCTTTCAAATAATTACTTATAATCACAATGAAGTATAGAGTGGGTCAACGTAACCCTAAGCCAATCCTATCATCGCTGGTAAACCCTTATTGAGTAACCTAGATATTTTTAAGAATCCCTTACACTTTTGACTATTATAAAATTAATTTTGCTACTTTATCTGTCCACCAAGAAGTTTATCAAGATCAGATTTATACATCCATCACTATTCCTAACTGAGGTAGCCTGGTAAAAGTATTCCAAAACTTAGAAGCCTTTGAGAGTTTAGTCCTGAGGTTCATATATATAGATAGTAGTACATATATATATATATATATATAGGTGGTGTGTGGTGAAGAGAAAGAGCAGTATAGATAGAGCATATAGTATATAGTATGATATGTGGTAAGTATGTAGCAGTAGTATATATATATATATATATATATATAAGAAAGAAAGATATGGGAACAATAGTGTGCTCCCAGTACTAACTTGGGGGATAATTGCTCCCCTCAATTATTTGCGATGACTGGCTGCCATAGTTGAACACACCGTTTTCGGTGTCCACTCCACCTTATACATTAAATAATTTTTCTTCATCTAGCCTTATATTGGGAGGGGGACTTATCAAAGCTTTACTGAAGTCTAAATATATAATATCAAATCTGGATTCTGGGTCAATGCAGCTTCTGGGGTAATGTATTCATATAAATTCTTCTTAAGTGGTTTGTCTGAATGACTCTGTTCTTTCAAAAACCATGGGAGTCATACAATATCTTTTAAGCCTTTCAAAATATTTCTATTTGACCTTTCAATACCTAACAAAAACTTACAAACTGATATAAAAGTTATGCCAAGATTCCAAATTTTCACATCATTCTTATAAATAAACATAAAATATGCTGCTTTCCAATGTCTGGTACCCCACCAATAAAGATCAACACAATCAAAATATAAGCCCTTTGTAATACTAATTCCTTCAGAATTCTGGGCCCATAAAAAGTAATCAATAGGGACTCAGAAGCTTTCACAAGTGAATCATTATGGTCCAGTAAAGATTTAATTTTTTTGCCTCACCAATTCTTAAGTCTATTTTTGTCATATGCATATCAAGAGTCCAGAGTTGGGTCTCCAAACTATTTATCCAATCTTTTTCAGTAAACATTGACGTGCAAAATAGTTTTACACGAAATAAAGACAAACTCCTTATCTGAACTCACAATTTTCATCAATTTAATTGGACCAGTTTGTCCAAATTTATTAAATTTATAAAGTGGTAAAAAAATTTTCTGGTTCTTTGCTACTATTCCTTGCTAAATTACTTTCTGCCTCTCTCTTTGCTTGCCTTTCTTATTGACTAGTTAAGTTCATTTCTATTTATCCTATAATTTTCTAAAAATCCTCCTCCCTACAGATACCCTTGAATATTTTAAAACATCTACATTTCATTGATTTTTGTTTCTTCTTCCTTCACCAACAGGTAGTTTCGCCAACTCCATGCTTTTCTATCTCCTTAAAACATAAAAAATGGACAGAACATGCATCAAAAAAAAATCTGCTTTTAAACGTTCTCATGATAAAACTGTTTTGGTCTTTAAACTCTTACATCCCAGTCAATATATTGGTAAAATCATCACTCGGAAACACTAATATA
>JABUQX010051255.1:27500-45368 GCA_015478945.1 Trachelipus rathkii
TTTGACCAATACCAATACCAATACCAGCAATGCCAATACCCTTTGGGAGCCAATACCAATACCCGGAAAAATAAAGCTTTATAATATTCTGATATGCAGGTAAATAGTATAGGAGCAGTACCAAAATGTATATATATATATATATATATATAAGTTGTTATATATATATATATATATATATATATTATAATATATATATATATAAAATATATATTAAGAATATTTATATATATATATATATATATATATATATTAGAGTTGACCGAATATCTATTTTCCAATATTCAAGAATGCGAATGCAATTGTGAATAATTTTTTTAATATTCACGAATGTGAATATTATGCCAATGATTTTTTTTTAATCGTGAATGCGAATGTGACTGAGAATATATATATTTTTTAATATTCACGAATTTGAATGCGAATAATTTTTTTTAATATTTGCGAATGCGAGGATTTGGAATATTACATATTACAATTAATGTCCCGCGTTTTTTTTTTAAATAAAATACATTCAATTTTCTTTGGATAATGCATTACGAAGAGCCACTCATATGCATCCTACCATCTTTTCCCAACCTCCGCCCTTTGAAAGAGAAAAACCACCACACTAATTTATAGAGCTGCAGTTGATAGCATAATCTATAGTTGAAATAAATTATTGAAAGGTTATGTTTCAAAAAATAATTTTCAGCTTCTTTGAGCATTTAATATACTACATTTATCATCATAGATCAGACCAGAACCATCAAAAAGACGTTCACTGACAACACTTAATGGCGAACAAGCAAGGTAACTCCTTGATAATTGTGAAAGATCGATCAGGTTAAGTCTCCTTATGCATCTTTCACCACACAAGAAGTTCTTCATTAAGGGAATGTCTTTCTCTTTGACCTACTGATCAGCGATTTTTGATGCCAGATTAGGCAGCTGATCATCTTCATCATCACTGCTTGAATGTAAAGTGCATTAAATGACGTTAGTTACAGTGATGCTTGTGGATGATTTTTGAAGCTACGTTTGCTGTTCTTTGTCTTTCTTCAACTTGACTTGAATTTTTGAATTTCTTCAGATTTTCGGCGAACGTTGACTTTGACCCTCTTCATGGAAAACTGAAAAGTAAAAATTTGTTTTGTATTTAGGGTTCCAAAAACGTGGTTATGGAATACAACTGGTTGCTCTCTTTGATATCGAACCCATTTGTTAATTTCTCTCAATATTTTCACCCTTCCTATCATTTTTATTTCTTGACTGTCATTGTTTGAGGATACTAATATGATTACGAAAGGAATGGCGTTGGATACTAATAAGTTTTTGCTGGTTATCATGGTGATATCTTCAAAGAACTAGAGTATACTGATAAAACTGGTTAGAATAGAATTGTCGTGGGATTTTAAGACATTTATTTTATCATTAGAGCAACGGAACAAAAAGTCAGATACTTTAAGTTCTTGCACACTGCAGTTCCAGACTTCCAGCGCCTGGTAACTTCATGTATTACCGAAAGTTGCGGAACATCAATTCTCTCCTGTGTTTTTTTTTAGTTCTTTTTGAGCCATGGTCGATTGATTAAGTGTGTCGAAATTGCCTACACTTTAAGAGAACTTCGCTGACTGATGCTTGAGATGTCACACCATTTCTAATTTTATGGTGTAGTTACTGGCTGACGAGTTTGTGTTATTCACTCAAGAAAAAATGAGAGCTTTCTTTATATACGTAATATGCGAGCTATTCCAACATCTCTCTTGACTGAACATCATCTGGAGATATGTTCCATTTCGCCAACATTCCATTAAAAACATCACTGAAATATTCATCCGTACGACGTTCAGTGAGTGGTTCAGCGAACAACACAAAATTATGGCGTTTAAATTCCTTGTCTCCGGCATAACTAGTCAAAGATAACAAAGTAACTCATGATTGAGTATCTGAGCATTCGTTGGTGGAGAAAGATAACTTGGATGATTTATTAACAGAGGTTGTTAATTCTGAAACTTTAGTTTTAACGCAATCATGTATTTCTTCACAAGCAATATTTCTATAGTTATTCCTCGACGTAATGGGTATAAAATGACCGCTCCTGTCATTAGTCGTATAAAGCCAAGAACTCCAGCTTGAGGAAACGGAAAATCGTCTGTTCTCATTTCTGTAAATTACTATCCATTCTTTGTGTTTAATCGTTTATACTGTCTCATAATTTTACATTTTCGATACAAGTTTCAAAAATAATTTGTTTCATTCTTAAAGCTGGCATTGGAGATTCTTCAATCTTTTACTCGTTTTCTTTTTTACTCCTTCCTTAAGCTGCTTAGATGGTTTCTTAACCCAAATGTAGCTTTTCCTTTCCAAAAATAATTAAGATTGCAATGTATACACTTTGCGATGTCATTAGATACAAACAATATCGGAATAATCCCAAATCACACTGGATGATGATGATGCCATTGAGCAATAGCTTCAACAGTTGATCTTGAGAGCATATGCTTACACGTTCAAGTATATCAATTGCTAGATTTCGAGTATGACTCAAATTATTGCCACGACTTCGAGTCAGTATTATAGTCAACTCATTCTAGTCAACTTATTATATCACCAAAGTCACTAAATTTTTTAACAAGTTCCATCGGACCGTTTTATATTCACATGCGCGCGTCTCCAATGGCGAATGAGAACGCGAATGCGAAGTAATACATTTTTAATATTCACAAATGCGAATAATTTATTTTAAATTAGAGAATGCGAATTGGGAATAAGAATAATGAAAAGCCTGCGAATATATATATATATATATATATATATATATATATATATATATATATATATATATATATATATATATATATTATATATTTTATATTATATATATATATATATATATATATATTATATATATATATATATATATATATATATATATATGAGATTTGTGTGTCTATAATGTTAATCTGATAGATACAATGATTTCAGAGTAATATAAATTAAGTAATTATATATGGATAAACTTATGCAATACAAAGCAATGTCCAGTGAAATTCATCTCCAGAAGAAGATACAAGCCAGTCTAGATATTGAAGGAAGTGAAATTGTAGGTTCTATTAGACTTCATCTCCAGTAGAATATACAGTCAAACAGGCAGGAGTCCTACACTCCAACTGCAACAACTGCCGATTCGCCAAAACGTACTTTAAGCGATAAATCTAACTTCTTCCAAGTTCGAATTTTTTAAGTTAAAATGGAAAGGGAGTGAGAAAAGATATATTGTACCCGAGTGCGAACAATGTATGTCTCGACTGAAGATTATTATCTCATCTAGAAACAAATCTTAAAAACAAAAAAAATTAGAGTTTGCGCAGCCATAGCTATGAAAAATATGAGACTTTAGTAATAATAGAGAACAAGGCAGCAAACAGACTAAAACAGAAAATTCATATTCCCAAAACTTAGGAAGATGTCATTGTATAATTGAAATTAAATTTTCAGGTAACGTGACATTCTTACTGAAATACCAGCAAGTTATGAAGCCTAGTTGTGGTTAAAGCCTTAGGTATCTTGAAGTAATGGAAAAAGGCATACATGGGTGCTATGTTGCCAACGATATCCCTTTACCTAAATAATGAAATCAACTTTTATGTGTCAATCTATTCTATGGGTTGATGAAGGGGTACTTCCTTTTTCTTAAATAATTGTATTAATATTTTGTTATTTACTATAATTGAATGTTAATAATAAATCAAACAATTATCTCTATACAATATGCATAGACGGTTTAAATTATTTTTTACTCATATAATATTGTACAGAAATATTATGTAATAACATTAATATAAATTATATTCTGAACAACAAATTACTTCTGTAGAATTAACAAAATTATGACAATTATAGTTTATTCACGTATTCCATACATGCAGAAAACTTTTTTAAAGTGCTAGACTACCTTCCGTTCACTACTCTAACCACACACCTTATTCTTGCATTTTAATTAGACTTACTTCCTGAGAGCCGTTTAATGCATAAGAGAACAAGAAGAGCCCTTACCATTTATTAATTGTAATAGAAAAATAGAGCAAAAATGCTTTGGGATGGCATTTGGCAACTGCAGAGCTGACAGCGATGAAGATGAAATAGAAACAGAGGAATATTATTCCTTTCAGTTTCTTTAAAAATAACAAAAAAATAAAATAAATAAATTAGAGTAAGATAGTAAGAACCTTACTGGAATCGAGGACTGCCAAAAAAAAGTCGAAGCAAATTGCTTTCTTTCAAAAGTAATTTTAGAGCTGTTTAAATATTCAACACACCCCTCCCTTCTGGTGCCGCTGCAAAGTCTTTTCTCAATGGAAAAAAAGATGCTTAAACTCAAGTAGCAATAATGAGTGGAGAGAATTTTGAAATGCTGGTGTTATTGAAAGAGAATTCCACGTATGATAAGAAAAAATAAATGTGCTACGGTACTATATTAAAGCATACTGTTAATAGTATGAACGTATTTAAATTCGTATGCATATTTCTAAACTATCCCTTTCACCTCTACATTTTAGAATAATATCGATAAAGAAATCTTTGATACTTTTAAAGCACCTAATGCCCACTTTCATTATATATATATATATATATATATATATATAGTATATATATATATATATATATATTATATATATATATATATATATATATTAATATATATATTATATATATATATATATTATATATATATATAATATAATATATATATCATCAAGGTGTAACACCTTGATAATGTTATAAAATACACGAAAGTGCTTTGGTAATTTCTTTTTTTATTTTCCTTGTGGATTATGTACAAATTATCTTCTCGTCGCAAATTATATATATATATATATATTATGTTATATATATATATATATATATATATAATATATATATATATATATATATATATATATATATATATATATATATATATATATATATATATATATATAATAACATTAAAATCCCATTTACTAATTATGAAATCAAACAATAAATAAAAATAATAAGAACATTCCAAACAGAAAATAAAAGTCATGATAATGATCTGAAGTAAATATGGGAATATTCCCATTCCCAAAACCCCAAAGACACAATTGTACAATCTACCCATTGTAAAAGACGAATCAAAACGTCACTAAACAAAGAAGGAGGAATTGAAAGCGTGGGAAAAAATTGATGACTGTGGGAAAATGATTTTTAACTTACATCAATTGTTATAAAATGAAAAAAAAATGAAAATAAACAAAAAAAAAATTAAGGTAAAGAAATCAAAAGACAATACCAAATTGTATGTTAAACATACAGGAAAAATTGTGTATAATTTCTACTTTGTTTTTAAAAAATGTATATATGGAATAATAATAATAATAATAATAATAATAATAATAATAATAATAATAATAATAATAATAATAATAATAATAATAATAATAATAATAATAATGGCGTGCGGTGCGGTGCGGTGCGGTGCGGTGCTGGTGCGGTCCGGTCCGGTGAGGACAATTGCGGTACTATCCAACCCTATTTCTTCCATTGTGTCTGTCACTCACATATTTCTTTCTTTCTTCCCACGTTCATTCCACTTGTTTTTGAAGCTTCTTCAACAGTTCATCTTCATATTCCTGTTCGTCTTTCTCTTCATCTCACTCTACGTAATCACCTTACTTTTATTCCACCAACTTCTATGCTTATTTACAATTCTTTGCACTATCAATTTTTCTATACATTTCTCACTTGCCTGATGTTTTGCTTTCATTGTAATATTACTGCTTTCTTATGTTCATTTCAAATGTCTGTAATTTATTTTTATTTATATATTTTCTCTTCTATTTGACCGCTCGACCCCCCCCCCGCTCCCTCCTTTCCTCAATCTTGCTCTAAGATGTGTAATTTTATGATAATATTTTCTATTATACGAGAAACCCAATTTCATATCAAGGTTTCATTCAAGACTCTTCATCATTATTGATTTCATGTTCTTCGTCTTTCCGATTTATCATTCGAATTTTTTCACTCATTTCTTGCTAGCAAATTTTCATTCAAACCAAGCAAGGCGCGTAGCAAATCAAATAAACCTAAGAAATAATACTTACATAAACCCTCCCTTCTGTAGACTAAAAGAAAGCCAACTCAAAGCGTCAGCTACAAAGCAGCTAAACTTCGAGCAACTCAATGCCACAAGAACAGTCAAAACCGAAGAACTCTACCAAATCTTTTACTAAAAATAAAACGTAATTATCATTTTAATTTATAATAACTAACTAAGGGATTGAACCTACGTAAAATCTAGCTAATCCTACCAGTATAATATTATTATTATTATTATTATTATTTATTATTATTAATTATTAATTATTATTATTTTATTATTATTATTATTATTATTATTTTATTATTATTAATTATTATTATTATTATTATTATTATTTTGTTATTATTATTATTATTATTATTATTTTATTATTAGTATTATTATATTATACTTATTATTATTATTATTGCTATTATTATTATTTCTATTGTTTTTATTATTATTGTAGCCAAAATAAGTATACTGAAATTATTGTAGATTCAGGAGGTAGTTATGATTGTAATTGTGGATTGTGATTAATATGGTCGTATTCAAGTCATATTTCTACTAAAATTATCATGATTATTATTATATTATATTAATTATTATTATTATTTTATTTTTATTTTTTTTGAAATTTATAATTATTATTATACCATTAGTACTATTTTATTTATTCAAATTTTCGGATGGTTTTTTAGAACTGTTATTCCTACAAGTATGTATAATTGTTATTAAATATTATTACTATTATTATTATTATTATTATTATTATTATTATTATTATTATTATTATTATTATTATTATTATTATTATTATTATTATTATTAATTATTATTATTATTATTATTATTATTAATTATTATTATTATTATTATTATTATTATTATTTTTTAATTATTATTATTATTATTATTATTATATTATATTATTAATTATTATTATTATATTAATTATTATTATTAGTTATTATTATTATTATTATTTTTATTATTATTAATATTAATTATTATGTATATCATTATTATTAATGGTAATTTATTAATATTATTAAATTATTTATCAATAATAATAATTATGTATGAAACTAATTATTTGATTTATTAATATTAATTTTTATTATTATTCTTATAATATTTTTAATATTTATATTTTTATATTAATATTATATATTATTATTATTATAGATACTATTCACTGTACTTATTATTTTCTATAATTTTTAAACCTCGCCTTCTTTTGTTTTACAACTATGTAATTATTCATAATATTTTTACACTGACTTTTATTATTTTGCAAATCTAATCTATGCTATTTCCAGAGATTCGTTTGGGATTACACTAGTTTCAATCATTTAACCCAATTACTTAAATTTAATCATATTTACATTATTTTGGGGCTCATAGGACACAACATTGTGTTGCAATTAGTAGCCCCCTTTCAGAAATTGTATACCATTAAGTTTTGTATTTACTACAAACAAATATTGTTAATAATGTTAAACTTAATAATGTATATTGTTATTTTCTGAATAAAGCATTTCCAATTCCAATATTCTTTTGCATCTCTACGAGTATATATGACTTACTAGTCAGGTAACATCTGCTGCAGATGCCTTACAAATATTCAATCAACTTCCACCCAATTACTTTCTCTATTCGCTTCATGCCTTCCTTATAATCCAACCCATTGAAGTAGGCATATTATATATCTTTATCTTACTCCACTCCTAATCCTAAGCATGTTTGCTTCAACCTTATTTGCCCTCGTCTACTGTACAGTAGTACATTGATGTAGTCCTAAAAGCTTTTATAAATCTAATTATCTTTATAGGTATTCCATTTTGCTTCATAAGTTTATCAGTGTTCCCAGTAGTACTATCGCAGGTTTTCTCAAAATCAGTAAGCGTTATATATAAAGAATTATTCCAGTCGTTATATTACTTTATTATATTCATCAGAATAAAGATCTTAAATTCTCTTACTTTATTGAAATCAAAATTCCGTAGCTCGAAGTTTAAGTACTTCAGATCAAGGATTGGCGATTATTGGTGTATGTATATGGGAATGTTTTTGACTAGAAACCTAGAAGATGGATGAAATGTCTTATATATCTTAGGTTCATAACTGGTCGGGCTGGAGAATGTTGGGCTATTCTCTCTCCTTGGACTTAGCTGCGTCTTACTCTCTTACTCAGACATGAAATTATTATTATTATTATTATTATTATTATTATTATTATTATTATTATTATTATTATTATTATTATTATTATTATTATTATTATTATTATTATTTGATATATATATATATAATATATATATATTAATATATATATATATATATATATATATATAATATATATATTATATATATATATATATATTTTTATATATTTAATAATATATTATATAATATATATAAAAGAGAGAGAGAGAGAAGTCCAAATAACATAATTTACTGTAATGAAACTAAAAACATTTAACATCACAAAATGGTATCAAAAAATTATTTGAAGTTTTTTTTTTATTGATTTTCGTACATTTTATAGTTTAAAATAAAAATTAAAATTTAACTCTACGCAAAATCATAACCGGCTGACTGAAAAATGCCTCTCTCGTTGGTGTAGGAATAAAGAAACACGATATTTTTTATCAATATCGATATTTTTTTTTTTAGCATTAGGCCATTCTTTTTTTTATAATTGATTTTTATTTTACAATTATCATCACGATTACTTCAATATATAATATATATATAATATATATATATATATATATATATATATATTATATATATATATATATATATATATATCTATAATATATCTAAACAATTATATATATATATATATATAATAATATAATATATATGGGAACCACCATTCATATAGGTTAGTCTAATGTTTACGGCAACATACTTGAACATATAGATACAAGCTAGGTTAGGTTGGTAAGTGACGGCAATAGTCGATCATATAGGTTAGGTCCATTTAAGAAGCCCTGCTAGTTCAGGGTAAAATTTGCGTATACTTATCATAACCTGAACTAGCTGGGTACCTAAACTACGCAACTAATGGATTGATGATGCCCATATAAACCTTCACCTAACGCAGAGGATCGACGTTGTCGCTAAACATAGATGAATTTATAACGCTCCAATATATATATATTATATTATATAATATATATATATATATATATAATATATATATAATAATAAATATATATATATTATATATATAATATATATTATTATTCTATATATATAATGATTTTCGTAGCTTATTTTAATTTTTTTTATTATTTTAATTTTATTTTAATTTTTTAATTTTATTTTATGTATAAACCTGACAACAATGGTCTTGCAAAATTATTTGAGATTTTTTTTTTTTTTTTTAATTATTTACATACATTTTGTTTATACAATTGATTCTTTGACAATTAATTAAAAACTATAATCGATTTGTTGATAATATAATCGTAAAAAACTATCGAATATCAAAAGAAATGAAAACGCTATCGGTGTATCGATTATTGGAAAACGAACGATCGAAGTGAAGGCTATCGCATTAGTCAGTTATAATATTTGTTGCGTTAGTTTTTATATTTTTATTGAAAGAAATAAACGTAAAATGTAAACAAATCAATAAAAAACAACTCAAATAATTTTTGTACCTAAATGTTTATAGTTTCATTACAGTAATTATACTAATTGGATACTGGAACTATATCGTTATGGAGAGAGAGAGAGAGAGAGAGAGAGAGAGAGAGAGAGAAGGAGAGAAGAGGAGAGAGAGAGAGAGAGAGAGAGAGAGGAGAGAGAGAGAGAGAGAGACTTAACTCATATATATATATTATATATATATATATATATATATATATATATATTATAATTATATATATATATACTAATATATTATATATATATATATATCTAGTATATAATCTTATATATATAATATATAAATATATATATATTATATATATATATATATATATATATATATATAATAATAATATATATAATATTTATATATATATATATATATAATGTGTGGTGTGCGTGTGTGAATGAGAGAGAGAGAGATGAGAGAGAGAGAGAGAGAGAGAGAGAGAGAGAGAGAGAGAGAGAGAGAGAGAGAGAGAGAGAGAGAGAGAGAGAGAGAGAGAGAGAGAGAGAGAGAAAGACGAAAAACGGAGAGAGAGAGAGAGAGAGAGAGAGAGAGAGAGAGGAGAGAGAGAGAGAGAGAGAGAGAGAGAGAGAGAGAGAGAGAAATTAACTTGAAAAAATATTACAAGAGACTGAAATTAAATAAGGTATACCAAAATAATCGTTCTTTAAAATACCAAAGAAAACGATTAAATATTTTTTTAATGCATAACTATGATAAAACCTAAGTAAATTAATTCTTATTATTTTCTACCTTTACAGGTAACGTTATATTATTAACGGATTAGATTTAATTCAACTAAAATTTCCTGTAAAATCCTATTATATAATTCATTTGTTGATTGGGCTTCTCTAATTAAATAAATGATAATGAATTTTTTTTATCAAATATTTATTAAATGGTTCAATAAAATATTAATGTGTCTGTCTGATGTTTGACATCTTTGATTAAACTTAAAGGGAAAATATTACACATGGGTAAGATGTTTCCAATAGTTTGGAAGACGCCCCTCGGTGCGGTGTGGCACTGGTTCACGATCTTTGGTGCAGTGGCGTGAGCCGCGGATAATTGCAGCGTTCTGCCAACACCACACTATAAATACTCTTTAATTTCAAAAAGGTAAATCAAACTTCAAAACACTTTATATATATATATATATATATATATATATATATATTTAGAATATTATATTGTTTATATATATATTATAATATATATAATATATATATATATAATATAATATATATATATATATATCATTAATACTATATATATATAATATATATAATATACTATATATATATATATAATATATATATATATATATATATATATATAATATATATATATATATAATATTATATATATAATATATATACATGGGCGTCGCCAGCTTCCAACCTAGGGGGGGGGCAGCTTAAAAATTTTTATAAAGCTTATATAGTATATTATATATATATATATATATATATATATGATTATATATCCTATATATATATATACTATATATATAGTCTATATATATATATATATATATATAATATATATATTATATAAATATATTTATATATAAATATAATATATATATATATATATATATATATATATTCTATATATATATATATATATTATATATATATATATATATATATATATATATATAATAATATCTATAATGATAATAAGAACGAAACTAAAACTAGAAACTTTGTTATGATAATTAAATTTTTAATTTTTCAAAAAATTTTTTTATTAAAACAATAATACTAACAATAATACAATATGCAATGATGGTAAATTCACAATATAGAGCAGTTGGAAAATTTATTATTAAAGAAGTAATTTCCTTGGGTTCGACGCAAATTATCAACTACTGCTTGAATAAAATAATCATAAATTGTCAAAACAAATTTTCTGTGTACACCATCATGACCGTTCCGCTTAACCTGTCGTCTTTCATAGTACTTCGCAGTCAAGTCTTGATCCTTCGCAGAGTACTGAAAGAGTGTTCTACGTTACTGGTGGTGCATGACTGGGCGAGTAGTATCATCAAAGCCTTTTTCATTTACGGAAAGAAAGGTTCAGTCTCCCTTAAGACTTGGGAGATAAAAAGATTTTTAGTTCTTCACTACTCAGTTTCTTGTCCTTGCAAATTTTGTACCAAAGTTCTAACTCTTCTTCTATATAAATAAAGCTGTCTTTCCTTTAAACTCATCAATTGCTTATGAGTAGCATGTGGAAAGGATGTAGCTCGTCAATGCATAAGCAGGTGTATTTTCATTGAAAAACCGTAATTTCCAAGAGACGAGTTATAGAATCCAGATACGGAGTTATTAAGGATCTTCTCCAGAATTCCGTGGGATTTGTTGTTGGATGGTTGCTGCGGTGTTGCTGCCTACCAAATATCCGTGGTATATTCAGATCAAGCCCCAGTTGCTCAGCGATTTGATTAGCTTTTTTTAACACTTCATCTGATGATTTTTTTCTTCCTTTCCGATGGCTCCTAATCCATTTCCACAATATGTTGAATGTGGCTGCGAGGTTTGACGATATCCAAGGTCCCTTAGATTGGAGAAGCATTTACATCTGGCCCTAACTATCCAAGAGTATTTTAGCGATCAATATCATAGTCCAGATGAAAATGACGACTTACATGCCGCTGAAAAATGCAACTGAAAGCGCTTTTTTTCTTTGTGGCGATCATTTCCTTCAATGGAATGATTTCTATGCTTGCACCATTGCGTACAAAGGTGCCCTTAAACACTCTGATGCACTTGGGTTGTTCAGACCATCTGGTCTGGCATAGGCTTGGGATGTTTTGGCATTAATTTTCTTCTCAAGACAGACTCCTAAAAAACGTTATAATGTCCTTTATAGTTCCCACAGTATTGCGGATTTCTGGGTATTGTGTTCAAATCATTACTACTAGATTTTGTTTGTGTGAAGACCAAGCAATGAAAGAGCAATGCTTTTTTTATACTTTTCCTCAATATTGCTTGGACACCTCCTTCTTTGCCAGCCTCGTAGAACAGCCATCGAAACCCGGCCTCACGCATTTCTCGGATCTCAGTTTCTTTCGGTCGTGACAAAATCCGTCAATGGCTTTTTCGCAATGGTTTTTGCGTCAGCGCTTTCAGTTCTACAAAGCCAATAAATTCCCTCTTTGACTCCATGCGGACTCTTTTCGAAATAGCGCCAGCACTATGGAATTAATTCCTTCCAGAAATATCTAGCGGTTTCATCTGCTAGTTAGCTATACGTGCACGCTTCCTTTCGCTTATTTAACGATGCTTTCCTTTTAGTAGTACCACATAGAGATGATCTCATATTCTGATTCTGAACTGATTGGTATGTGGCATTTTTCTTTCCTTTTAAAATGGCTTTTCAATGACTGATCTTCGGCATCTATTCGAAAGCGGCACAAATCTTGCAAACACTCCCTCAATCATGAATGCTTACCCCGAAGCGGGTACAATCGGCGCGTACAAGAAATGTCACACATAAAATTATTGAGGATAATATTTTTTATTTTCTTCTATGATTTTCTTAGAACGCTGGTTAATTTGATTTCTACCGGCACGTCCTGTAGGACAATCTTGCGCTTCAACAGCAGTTTTAATACCACTCCTGCGTTTGTAATGTCCCTTACAAACGCATGAAAATCTTTAATATTTAGTGAAAGGTCTTATTGTTAAGGAGCCTAGGACCCCCTCTAAGGAACTTTTATTTGGTGGAAATAAAATAACAAAACTTGCAAAATTCTCCCTTTTAAGCGCCTGGAGTATGTCAGCCAAGGTTGAAATATGGCTCCACCTTCATAATTGAATTTTCTTCTTTAAGTGGTAGCATCGTTCCAAAAAAATTTAGTCTTAGGTGGAACCAACAGTCTTTTCATAACTGTTTCTTTTTCTCAGTCGAAATCGTAGATGAATGTCCAACGTATTCTCCCCAATTATTTCTTGTGGAAAATAAATATACAAAACTTTTGCCAAAATGGTCCCTTTAGGCGCCTTGGACTAGTGCGATCAAAGGTCGAATAGTCTCCAACTCATTCCATAATTGAAATTTACTCTTTAAAGTGAGTAACATCTCCAACAAAAAATTATATGGTCTTTAGGTAGAAATCAACATTCCTTTCAGTAATTGTTTTTTTCTCAGTCCCGAAATCATGAGGTGAAGGTGCCACCGTACTACTCTAATTGTTCATTTTCGTGACTGTTCATCTACTGAAACTTCTAGCTCCGAAATCTGGACCCATATCTGACTCGTCGAGGTGCTGGTCCTGGGTGTGGGTTCTTCATTATGCGAAATATGCGAAGTAGGGAGGGATTGCCTCTTGTGTAGTCTTAGTTGAATTATTTGTATGTTCTTCGTTTCACCGCTATCATTTCCAATTTTATCTGAGTTCTTCCTTTTTCAAATTTACTGCAGAATCTATATTATAATTATTATATATATATATATAATATTATATATAATATAATATATTATATATAATATATAATATATATATTATATATATATATTATTAATATATATTATATATATTATATATATATATATATATATTTATATAGATATATATATATATATTAAATATAATAAGTATATTCTTCTGCCACATATTGTCATAGGCTAATAATTTTACTAGCATTTAAAGATGTTAACAGAAAAATAAATAAAAGTATATGTCAAACTATGTTGAAAAATCACTAATTTCTGTGTTTGGATATAAAAAAATAGTTTTTTTAAAAGTGAAGCTAACCTCATATGGACTAGTAAGATCATGTGTCCAAATTCCCTAACTTTTTAAGAAGTAAATACACATATATTTTATTTGATATTAATAGTAAATACGTACGTACGCAAGGAATTCTCCTAATATCTCATGATCTTGAGGAAAATGAACTATAACTTTAACACTTGAGCGGTGCTGAATATTGAGTCGCCCTACTGTGATAATTCAATGCTATCTCTTTAACCTTAAACATTAATAAAGAATTGAGATATCTGACTGAACCACAATATCTAGATTTTATATATATAATATCTTAACATTAAAATAAAACATAGATGATATAACAACACGAGTTCTTATCTTCAAATAAGAGCAATATAAAATGAATGAGAAAGACCTCGTATCGCAAAGAAATGTGATAAATGACGATTGCAATCTAGCCTTTTGCCATATAATCGTTATATATATATATATATATATATATATATATATATATTTTTATATTATTTATTTATATATATTTTTATGTTTATATTTTATTTTTATATATATCTATATATATATATATTTTTATTATTTTTTATTTTTTATTATTTTTTTATTTTTATTTTTTTTTATATTTTTTTTTATATTTTTAAATTTTTTTGTATTTTTTTTTTTTTTATTGATTTTTGTATTTATTTTTTTTTTCGTGAAATACGTATTTTTTTTTTTTCTCTATCTTTTTTTTTTTTTTTTCTGTATTAACTTAGATCTGTGATTTTCAATAATAATTATTTCGTTAAGGTTAGATTCTCTATATAGAAGAAACATCTAGGGGGGGGCAGCTGCCCTCCCCTAGAAGTGTATCGACGCTCCCATAGTTATATATATATTATATTATTATTATTATAATATTAATTATTATATGTCTTTTTATTATTATTATTTATTTAAATTTGATTTATTTTAATATTTATTATATTATTTATATATATCAATATATATATAAATATATATTATAATATATTCACCCTCTAGAAGAGCCACAATCCATATCTCAAAAACTACAACAGCTACCAGAAAAAAGAATAATTGCTGGAATGCTGGTCAATTTTAGTGCGGAAAAGGAAAAAAAAAAAAAAAAAAAAAAAAAAAACAAAAAAAAAAAAAAAAAATATATATCTCAAAAACTACAATGCTACAGCGAAAAGGACATGACAGTTTTGGAATCCTCGTACAATTTTGGATAGGAAAATGTAAATAAAATAAAAACAATAAAAAAATTATTGTTAATAAATATAGTATTATGATTAGAGGGCCTATTTAAGACCTTTTATTGGTACTCGTTAAATAAGTAGACT
Organism: Trachelipus rathkii; assembly: GCA_015478945.1. Lineage (NCBI taxonomy): Eukaryota > Metazoa > Arthropoda > Malacostraca > Isopoda > Trachelipodidae > Trachelipus > Trachelipus rathkii. The sequence continues at coordinate 43,340 of JABUQX010051255.1, forward strand.
TTCTATTAAATTTTGCTTTTTTTTTTTTTTTTAACTAAAGAATACCCCAATGGTATACCGCACCGATGGAAAAAGTCGGGTCTCTCGGCCTTCTGGGGAATGACGGGTAAGGACTAATTCCCCCCCTCGCCGGGGAGTGGGTCTCCGAAACCCCGCGCTCTTGTTTGGTATTGGGTGCGCGGGCGTTCCTTCCGCCCCTCCCACTACCGGTAGAAAACGTCCCCCCTGTGTTCCCCGTCCGCTCGACCCCCTACATTGCGTGTAATACCTTTACAAATAATATATATCATATACTATGTCCCAGCACCCGCCCAAAAAAAAATAGCCAATTTTTGTTTAAATTTTTTTTTTAATATTTTTTTTTTTAACATTTTCCGAACTCAAATTTTACAAGGATTCCAAAAATGTATTTCATTTCCCTGTAGCTTTTGTAGTTCGAGATATGTTTTTTTTTTTTTTTTTTTTTTTTTTTTTTTTTTTAGCAGTTTCCGTCGGTAATTTTGCCAGGAATTCCAGCATGTATTCCTTTTCCCGTAAGCTTGTTGTAGTTTTGAGTTGGATTGTGGCTCTTCAGAGCTGGGCCTCTATAATATTAATATATATACTACAATTATATATATATATATATATATATAATTATTATACTATATAATAATATTATATATATATATTAGTATATATATATAATATATATATATATATATATATATATATAATAATATATATATATGAGTAGACGCTACGAAAACAGACGCATTCCCATTACATCCCCAAAAGAAAAACAAACCGCAAAAATAAAAACCGTTTTTTCCCTGACTCACCGTTACGTACGGAACTACAAAACTACCAATAACCAATACAAATTGTTTTTCCCGCTTCCAATACCGCAACTTAATTTAACCAAACTTACCACATTTTACGAAGTCTTGAAAGTATGGCAGTTTGTGTCTGACGATGCAGCTTTCAGAGCCAACTGCTCCCGTTTATGCACGTCAACTGCAGCCACAAATTCGGGATGAATCAAAACATTTCTGAAGTCAGACCAAGGTATTTCGCCAAAGCCTTCGAAATCAAACTGACAATATATATATATATATATATATATATATATATATATATAATATATATATAATATATAATATAATATATATTAATATAATATATTATATAATATATATATATATATATATATATATTATAATATATAATTATATATTAATATAATATATATATATATTAATATATATATATATATATATAATATTATTTCAATTGCGTTCTAGGAAGTTTGTTAGTTGTTTATAAATTTTTACTTACTTGATCGAATATTTCGCCGGCCATTTCTGAAAAAAGAATAATAATATATATATATATATATCATATATCTATATAATATATATATATATTATATATAATATATATAAATATATATATATAGTATTATAGTATATATATATATATATATATATAAATATATATAATATATCATATATATATATATATATGCTGTAAATTTCTTAGAATTCTTTTTTGTTTTGCATTTACGATTTTGGCCATTTGTCTTTTGAAAAAATTTCTTTTGTCAAGTTCCAAAAACAAGTTCGTTAATCTGCATTAGTTTTTTTTTTTTAATTCTTTTTTTATATTGATTAAAACGCTATATTTGTTAGGCCATTCTTGCTTTTATTGTAGCAAGTTTTTATTCTAACAAGTGTTGAGAAAGATTTTTAATTGAGTCAAAATTGTCTTAGGTCTTTAATTGCAAAATAATAATATATAATAATAATAATTAATAATAAATAATAAAATAATATATTTATTAATATAATAAGATAATAATATATTTGGCGTTTAGTTTATTAGCACTTATGTGTAGAGAAGCTCTATCCTTTAGTGTAGCTAGAGAATTTTTTAAGGGGTTCAAGACCCTTTTATCTGAGAATTTCAGCAAGCCTGTTATGAATTTTTTTTATTATTATTATTAAAAACAAATTTCTGGCGTGGTGCCTCCTTCCCCCCACTTGTGCGG
>JABUQX010051256.1:0-12680 GCA_015478945.1 Trachelipus rathkii
AGGAAATAAACTTGTAAAACAATCGAACATTTCTCAATCAACCTTAAAGAAGCGGTCCTAAGCACCCTATATATATATATATATATATATATATTTAATCGCATAATTCTCTTTGAAAATGTTATACATGTGACAATTTTGACATGCTAGCTAATAAACACACCCGATTTGCAACGCGTATAACAATGTTTAAGCATTTTGAGTGTTAAAGTTGATAAGTGTAGCATGTTTCAAATTTTAAATTCTCTATTTGTTGAATTATAATAATACTAAAGCGTGATAAAAAATAACATGCATATTGTATTTGAATAACCCCTCAATATCTTTATTTTATTTTATTTTTTATTTATTTTTTTTTTTTAAACTAATTTCTAAAATTCTTTTGAAAGTATGAAAATAGAATTCGACTAGACTAAAAAATTTTTTTTTTAACTTTTTTTTAGTCATATATATATATATATATATATATATATATATATATATATATATATATATATATATATATATATATATATATAACTATATCTATATATATATTTTTATATACTCTTATTTATATATATATATATATATATATATATATATATATATATATATATATATAGGGTGTCTCAAAATAATGTACTAACACTTTGAAAGACTATACAAACTTTATTTATGAACATAGTGACAAGTTTAAAGGCTTGAATTACAGAACATACATGTATTTAAAGAATCATGTTCGCAAATGTTCAAAATGATGACCGCCATTGTCCAGACACAGCTGATAACGCGAACCAATGGAGTCGCAAACGACACGAAACAGTTCATTTGGAATGTCGCGACATTGTCTTTCGATTTCCAATTTCAATGCATTTATCGTTCTTGGTTTTGAGCGATAAACTCTGTCCTTGAGGTATCCCCATAAAAAGAAGTCCATTGGCGTGAGATCTGGGGAACGCGCAGGGTATTCAATACTACCCCTTCGTCCAATCCATGTGTTTGGAAATGCTGCATCGAGGTGAGCTCTTACATCGCGATGGTAGTGGGGAGGTGCTCCATCTTGCTGAAAGTAAATCACGTCTTATTTTTAGATAGATATATAGATAGATAAATAGATAGATGATAGATAGATAGATAGATAGATAGATAGATAGATAGATAGATAGATAGATAGATAGATAGATAGATAGATAGATAGATAGATAGATAGATAGATAGATAGATAGATAGATAGATATAGATAGATAGATATATATATATATATATATATATATATATATATATATATATATATATATATATATATATATATATATATATATATATATATATATATATATATAATATATATATATATATATATATATATATATATATATATATATATATATATATATATATATATATATAGATAGATAGATAGATAGATAGATAGATAGATAGATAGATAGATAGATAGTCTTTAGTCTTTAATTCTTTATTCGTAAACATAGTACATTTAGAAGTAAAATAAAATTAAAATTAAAGAGTAAAACAAAACAGTTAAAAAATTAATTTACAAATGAGTTCCATTAAAAATAATGCCATGTTTCATCTTAGGGTGTCTTCTCTGGCTTGAACAAATTTAATCCTTGATTTCAGAGCATCAAGGTCATTATTAAATAAATCAATAACTCCATATGTCTTCACAAATATCCCTTCGATATCTTTCACCATGCTACTTGCTTTAAAAAATAAAGTATTTTTTCTAATAAAATAACATGAATTGTTTAGCAACCTAAAAACAGTGCATAATTTAAGGTAGTTTAAAAAATGATTAAACATTAACATATCTAAGCAATTACATATTAGATGATTACTAATTCTATTAGAAACTTTACATATTTTTTTAAAGCATTATGAAAGCATACTTCAAATTGTTTGAATATTTGACTACTATTTGACATATTAGTCCAAAAATTTGCTCCGTAAAAAGGCATACAATAAGATCTTAATAAATATAACAATATATCAACATTTAACGAACTAAATCTTCTTAATAAAACGTTAAACGTTCCTAAGAATTTGTCCCTAGCTCTTTTTATGTCTGCCCCTTCTTCTAAATTTTCATTTAAAATAAAACCGAGATATTTAATCTCATTCAGGTTTTTTAAAAAACCATAAGAAATTTTTAATTTAGGTAAATCTTCTTTATTTTTCTTACTTTTTTTGCAAAAATTGATAACTCCACTTTTATTATAATTAATACTTAGACATAGATCAGAAATAGATTTTTCAGCAATATTTAATAGTTTTTGAAGGCCATCTACCGATGGAGCTAACAAAACTAAATCATCTGCATACATGATTATATTCGACATAAAGATAGATAGATAGATAGATAGATAGATAGATAGATAGATAGATAGATAGATAGATAGATAGATAGATAGATAGATAGATAGTAGATAGATAGATAGATAGATAGATAGATAGATAGATAGATAGATAGATAGATAGATAGATAGATAGATAGATAGATAGATAGATAGATAGATAGATAGATAAAATTATTTAAACAATTTTGGAATGATAGATATATATATATAGATAGATAAATAGATAGATAGATAGATAGATAGATAGATAGATAGATAGATAGATAGATAGATAGATAGATAGATAGATAGATAGATAGATATAGATATAGATAGATACAAAGATAGATACATAGGTAGATACAGATATATATATATATATATATATATATATATATATATATATATATATACTATATATATATATATATATATATATATATATATATATATATATATATATATATATATATATACATATATATATATAAATATATATGGCAACTTATATATATATATATATATATATATATATATATATATATATATATATATATATATATATATATATATATATATATATATATATATATATATATATATATATATATATAATTTTTTATATATATATATATAAAATTGTTGAATTATATAAATTATTTTTTGAACGAAGATTTGCAAGTACGCAAATCTGAATATTTCGTTCAGATTAAGAACGTGATTACTTCTGTGAGGATTTTGATGTTGGCAAATATACGAATAGTTTTTAGATTCTTATATTGTAAGTTAGAATATTTAGAGGTATATTTCCTGGAGAGCCTAGGGTTTGAACGTTCACCTGAACATTTTGAATATTTAGGTACATGGGATGTTATTAGTTGAGAATATTTCAAGCTTTCTGAGAAAAAGTTGGTATTCTCAGGTTTAGAAACAAAGTAGATTAACCCGTCTCAAGCTTTCCTGAATAATATTTTTTAGGAGGAAAAGTCCACGCCAATATTTAACAACTTTTTTAAATAACTTGATAGACTCTTCCAACTGTTTTTGAACTAAGAATAATTCCAAGATTCAGCCCTTGCCCAGGCCACCTCTCATTTCACAAAAAATAAACCTCGATTAATTAAATAAGAGGACCTAAACAACTGCCTCTCAGAATATTTCATAGTAGACGATGATCGTCAATTCTTTGAAATGTTTAATATTTGATAATTTTTTGATCACCGAACTCTAAATTATAATCGAATAAATGATAATTGCTTGGCAATAAACTAGTCGGCTTTATAAATGCCAAAATGGCGATACAAAAGTAAATAAGGATTACACCCGAAAAGCTATTTAAGCTAATGAACTGTTTCTAATATGAAATCAAAACAGCGACTAAAAATTGAAACGATCGACCTATCATATTTTTGAATTTTGGCAACCTCCAGGTTTCCAGGAAACGACCTCTCTTTAACTTGACTATTTGCTCATTCTAGCAACTCTGAACAACAATTATATATATTATATATATAAGAGTGTCCATAAAGTTTCTTTACATTTTATTTTTTTCTAATATGATGTATCAATATTGATACTGATATAATATATAATATTTAATGAGTAGTATATATATATATATTATACTATATAGTATATATATATATACTATATATATATATATATGATAACTCTGAAGCATTTCAAATTGGGCCAGAGAGAGCATATTCGGCTCAAATTACTCAAAAACCTATTTCAATCTATGTATTCGACATAACATTTATCTTCACTTCAACATCCGCCTCAAGCCTTACACTATCCTTATCATTCTTTCCCTTTCATTTTAATCTTACTTGGAAGGATAGAATAATCTCTCCCACTAAGCAAATTAATAAAGAGTTTAGGATTTCTGAGGATCCTTCAGAATTTTTTTTCACATCACCTCAATTGCTTGTTCTAAACAGGGATGTTTTGCATCCCTGCATGAAAAATGCATCCTCCAGTTATATGGTGGGGGGGGGGTTCCATTTCTACGGGGATTAGCCCAAATGATCGACAGGAAATATGGTCGCCAGGTCAAATGGTAGATACGCCATAAAAAAAATTCCCTTACAGCACGCCGCAGGTGTTAGGTTAGGTTAGGTTAGGTTAGGTTAGGTTAGGTTAGGTTAGGTTAGGTTAGGTTAGGTTAGGTTAATTTAGGTTAGGTTAGGTTTGGTTAGTAAGGTTATTTTAGGTTAAGTTAGGTTATGTTAGGTTAAGTTAGGTTAAGTTAGGTTAGGTTAGGTTAGGTTAGGTTAGGTTAGGTTAGGTTAGGTTAGGTAAGTTTTGTAGGATTCGTTAGAGAAACTCTAAGTAACCAAATTTTTTATTATTTTTTTTTTTTTTGCAAATGTCGACCCTTTTTTCTGGCCACCATTTGGGTATAGGTCCATTTCAACTAATGTTTTTCTCTTTCATTCTGACTCTCTCTCCATTCTCCTCCTTTAGATCATGAAACTTTTCCATCACTTTTCTTATGCTATCGTTATTACAATGATAACTTCTATTATGATCTTTTTGATCTCATATCTCCTCCATTGAGGAGAGAGCTCGTACGACTCGCCTTTTAACATAGTCTCATCCTTTTTCTGTACAACCCTATGATTCTATACTTAAGCGCTATGCTCAAGCTTATATTGGATCTACAAATAAAATATTTCTCTTTTTTCATCAAAAGTTCACACCTAACAGCAATAGCCCTATTCTAGGAGGGAAACTTCTTTAGGTAATTTCTACCTAGGATCCGGACTAGGGATAGAACCCGGGCCTTTGCCATGCGACTCTGTCGCTCTACCGATGGAGCCACTGAAAAACTCTTCAATTTTCTACTTATTCCAATTCTTTTAAAAAAACTTGCACACCTTTCCAACGCAGTTTATTGACGCACGTCGGCCTTTGATTCAAATTTTGATGTGGAATTTGTTACCCCAACTTTGTTGGATTTTATATGGGTCTCTATAGCCTTTTCCCAGCAGATGATATATATATATGTATTACTAATATATTATATAGAAAGTTACGTCTTACATCACAACATAAATCACTACATTTCCTAACTCTCGTTGTATATAGTAGTAATAATATATATATTTCAATCTATATTTAATACCAGTAGGTATCTACTTTATATCTGATATATGATATATATTTTCCATATATTATATATATAAGTATAGATATATATATAATTGTAAGAAAAAAAAAACATGAAAATCGTACCTTTGAGTCCCAGAGTTGAGGCGAACGGAAGCAAAAAAACAATCAAAAAGAAACCGCGACATTTTTGATGCATTTCTGGAAAAAAAAGAAAACAAAAAAATAAAATACAAAAAAGGAAAACAATTAAATTAAATAAATTAATATCATTACTTTTTATCTTCTTCTTCTTTTTCCTTATTTTTATTTGTTTCGACCAAGCAAGAAAAATATATAACAAAGTGTCGGGGAAAACAAAATAGGTAATCTTTTTTACCGAAAAGTTGTATATATAATATAATATATATAGTATATATAATACGTATATAATAAAATATACTAAGTATATATATAACCCGTTAAGGTAATTCCTATAGTTATATACATTATATATATTATAGTACGTAGCACTATAGTATACTATATTACTTAACTAGTCACTATTAATTCTACCCACTTTACGCACCATTACCCCACATCTAGTGGGAAAGAAGAAAGGGAAGACAAAGTAATATATAATATATATTTAGTATATATGAATATAATTATTTATATATATATATATGAATAGATTATATAAATATTATATTATATATATATAGCTATACTAGGTCTAATTATCTGAACTTATATATTTAAGATATATATATAAATATTATTAGGTGACGTGCATGACGATATATAGCCGTATAGATAATATATAGTTACTATCATATATATGTACTGAGTAATATGAATATATCATATAGTATATATATATATTATATTCTACTATACTATATATATATATAGTAATTATTATATATATATATATATGATAGTATTGATGGATTATTATATCATAAGTAATATATAATGAGACCGACCTTCATAGCTTATAATATAATATAATATAATATATATTAGTATTATCATTATTAGAGTAATATAATTATATATATTAATAATTTAGTGTACTAGTAATATATATAAGTATATATATATATAATAGAGGAAGTGTTTTCTAGTGCTTCATTATATCGATGAACCTTAAATTAGTCATTAAAGACATGACTTTCTTCTTCGTGATCTTCTATCCGAAGGAAGAGTAAAAACCTATCTAGCTCTTAAACCTTCTCACCATTTTGATCACTTGATTGCTAATTTTGAAATGAAGACTGATGAAGATGAGCATTTTAGAAGTAGAAATTGTTCTTGATGAACAACCACAAATTATTCTATTAGGAATATTTCTCTTTCCAAGCAAATTTCAAAGGTTTTGATCAGTTTTGCAAGTTTGATGTAATAATTTTTGGCAATCTTGTAAAAGTCGATCGAAGTCCTAGCCAGATTCGAAAGGAAGGAAGAGTTATTCAAGAGTATATATATATATAGTATATGACTTGACTAATAGTATATTATTATATAAATAATATAATATAAGTATGTATATATATAGATGTTATATAGTACTAGTATATATATTATATATCTATATAATATGTGTGTGGTGTGTGTGTACGTATCGTGTGTGTGCGTGGGATTGTACGCAGTGAGCAGAAAGTACACTCACTGCCCAAAAATATTGCTTTTCTCGTTATGTACAGGATATCGCCTCATGTACTTCGTATGTAGAATGCTTAAAGGGAGCTGAATACCTCGTACCTAAAGAATATCAAACTGGAAGATAGACTGTGGTTTATGTGACGGAAAACGATCATGAATTCTGAAAGATTCTCATTATCACTGTTAAATGATGAGATATCACCAAGGTAAAGAGCACAATATTTGCCAACCGGATTTCCGGTTAATTAACTCTGCTCACTAAAAAAAAAGAGGAATTTTTTTTGAGGATGATAATACTCTTCCTTTTCAACAGATCCAGAATTCTTTCTTTCCTTTGTGTGAAGAGAGCTCCAAAATAAGTTAACAATCTGAATCTAGACTGGATAATCAGTCTAGTAATAGTTATAAGGTTTGTATTTATAAATTCCTTATAACAAATTTTATCAAGAATTCAAAATGAGTACTTAAAACAAATAAGATATATGACGTTGATAGTTGATGTAACAGAAATGATGTAGTCTAATTAAATACTCTATGAATTAATTATTTATATATATTTAGTATATATTATTATATATATATATATATATATATATATATATATATAGTATTATATATATATATAATATATATATATATAATATATATAGTATGTATTAGTCCGAATCTCAGTTCACCGATTTATTTGGTGGTATCTTTACCTAGCCGCAGGCAGGCTCTTGGTCAGAGAAATTTGAGTTACATGTGCTCCTAAAGCAAGTGAATTAGGTGCGCAGATTGATTATCTTAGACATCGGATTAGTAGTGCTAGTTCGGCTCAACAGCACTTGGAAATTTCTAGCCACCATGGACGTGGTTTCGAATCCAATTGGGCAACTTTTTCGTAAGAGAAGCAATGAGAGAGAGAGAGAGAGAGAGAGATGAGAGAGAGAGCATGAGAGTAGAGAGAGAAGAGGAGGAGGGAGAGATGAGAGAGAGAGAGAGAGAGAGAATTTTGTTAAGTTTATAATACCTAATCACTTCCTATGTTATAATTAACCATGTTTTTTAGTGATGTGTTGGTTATCAGACTTTTGTGGAAGTCACATCGTGCGTAAACTCGTAATTAATGTTACAAAAAATCTTGAAACTGAGTGGAATTTGTAGATTTTACTTTCATGTAGCCGGAGCTGAGAGTCGAACTCTCACTCTCGTGGAAAAAAGAACTACGATCCTTAAGCAAGAAAAACTCGCTCTAATTCACTGAACCACTTGAACACACACACACACACACACACAATCAACAACACACACACACACACACACACATTCACACCACACACACCACATACACATACACACAATATATAATATAAATATATTATATATATATATATATATATATATATATATATATATAATATATATATATATCTATATATATAATATATATATATATATAATATATATAGTATAGTATAATATATAATAATATATATATATTATATTATAATCCCTCAGAGATAATTGAAATTACTTGTAAGCTTATTTCTATCCTATTTTTTCTTTTAAAATAAATGGAGATCTGATGCTAATTTTCTTAATATATTAAGATTGCTTTTTGTATTTAATTTTTGGAGCTCTTATTGGAAAATTTTATGCTCGAAAAAATTCTGTGGAAGAGAAGAGAGAGAGAGAAGAGAAGAGAAACAAAGATAAAGAGAAAGAAGAAAGAAAATAGAAAAATCAAAAAATAAGAGAAGAGAAAATAGGAAGAGCAGAAAGTAAAGAAAAAACTAGAAAGAAAGAAAGGAGCAAAAAAGAAAAAAAGGAAAGAAAATAGAGAAACAAAAAATGAAAATCAAAGAATGATATTGTTTATTAATAGATAGAAAAAAGAGAGGATAATATATAGACAAGAAAATAAGTTTGAAATTAGATAGAAAACAGCGGGAGAGAGAGAGAGAGAGAGAGGAAGAGTATAGGAGAGAGGAGTAGAAGAGGACGGATGAGAGAGATGGAGATGAGAGAATACTGGAAGAGAGGCAGGGAAGGAGATAGTAGAGTTGAGTGTTTAATAGGTCAAGATTCGTGGCACAAAGACCGCGTGGACTTCAGGTAATGAATAGTTTGAGTGTATAACGTAGAGACGAGCTGGGAGGGGAGAGACAAGGAGGTATCGAACTATATATAAGTTACTTAATTAAATAATTGCACTAATTAGCATTATTAGTGTTTTCTTTTTTTAATTTTGGCTTTGTTTGTGATTACTTTTTACGTATTATTATTGTTATTGCTTCTGTTTATAGTATAAAGAAAGGAGGGGGCCAACAAAAACACATAAGTAAAGTACAATCAATGAAAATCCATAAAGAAAAATAAAAATTAAAATAAACTATGGAAAGTAAACCCACTGACCCTTGCTACACAGCATTCCCTCAGGTGGGCTGCAGAGGCCGGGAACTTAAATAGAGGAGATATCTAAATATTGCAAGGTGAAGAATGCGAGGAAAGGATAGGAAAGACAGGCAAGGTTCCACTCAAACAGATGTGGCTGGAAAGAACGAGGTACCACAACGAGTGATCCTTGAGTCTCCAATATCACACAATTTTCATGAGAGACAAGCAGCCTCTTGTGTTTACGAGGGCGAGCAGTGGGTGGGAATGATGCCGAGAGGTCAATTCGTCTGTCGACACTGCCGTTGTAATACTTATAGCGAAAAAGATAGGGCACCTACGTCACGAAGCAGGCCGAAAAGAGGGTCAAGGGAGTCAGAGAGTATGGGAGGCATTGGAAGCCAAGATGAGGTCCCGGCAGTAATCCGATCGCGACTCGATAGTTTGAATGGTGTGCTGGTCCCTAGAGATTGATGAAAATGTTAGCGAGGATGAGCTCGATAATTTTTTATCTTATGTTATAAAAGCTCTTGCTTGAAGTTATATTATATAGGAGGGATGAACCGAATGCCACCCCAAAGTGTGGGAGCAGTATTCCGATGCAGGAAGCGAAGTTAGGAAGGAAGGAAAAAAACGCATGTTTATAATAACTTACGGAGTTCTAGAGCAGAAAGTAAAAAAAGATATCACCGCAATCTTGAACAGGAAATTCCAAGATAGATAGGATAGAATAGATCAGATAGATAGAATAGAGTAGATATGAGTAGGTGATAGACATAGATAGAGTAGGATAGATAGATAGATAGATCAGAATAGATAGTTAGATAGATAGATAAGTTAGAGTAAGATAGATAGAATAGGATACCGATAGATAAAAAGTGCAGCAAATGGATAGTATATAGATAAGTGAGGATAGATAATACATACATACCAATAAACATTGACAGCCATACATACATACAGTACATCTACAAGTACATACATACGATACATACATACATTACAATACTACATACATACCATAACATACATACATAGAGCAGTATCATACTCAATAACATAGCATCATAGCATAACATATATACAAAAGATACAAAGAATACAGGAAGATCGTGATAATGTTTTTATTACCTAATCTTCCTTTATCTTTTTAAATATATTTCTCTTCTCTTTGCTAATCCTTTTTCCTAATTAATTTGTTCCTAATTACTTTTGTATGCAGCTTCTCTGGACGCGTCTAAACATAAAGTTTCTCTTTTAACTAATAAATATAAGTAGAAAAAACTCTACAAGTTTTATCATCTTTTTCTTTCTTCCATTTAATTATCTTTATAATATATTATATCTAATCTTTTATCTCTTTAAATGTTTATGTTTGTTATTTTTTGTGGGGGGAGGGGGAGGGACAGTGAAGTACCCTCCCCCATTTACCTCATTTTCTTCCGTTCTGTTTATTGGTCTTGGGGGTACTTTAGTAATCTACCGGTATTTAGACGCTCTTTCTCTCTCTCTCTCTCTCTCTCTCTCTGCTCATCTCTCGTCTCTCTCTCTCTCTCTCTCTCTCTCTCGTCGTCTCGTCTGCTCTCTCGTCTCTAATGCATACATTCACGTTTCTGCTATCTATCTAATCTATTATCTCATATACTAGTCTATCTATCTATCTGATGTCATCTATTATCGTATGCTATCTACTCTATCTATCTTATCTATCTATCTAAAGTTATTAGTCTATCTATCTATCTATCAAGTCGTTGACTGAGCTTGATATGAGTAGTCCTCTCTCTCTTCTCTCAACTCTCGTCTCTCATCTTCTCTCTCTCTTCCTCTCTCTCGTCTGTCTCCTCTCTCCTCTCTCTCTCTCTCTCTCTCTCTCTCTCCCTCTTCTCTCTCTTCTCTTCTCGTGCATTCATTAATTCAATTGCTGAACCGTTTTCATAAGTAATTAGAACTAACTTGAAAATGCTTAATAAATTAAGGAATTATAGTATTTCTGAAAATAGTAAATGCTCTCATTTTTCGTCATTATACTATATATATTATACTATAATATATTATATAATATATATATATTTATATATATATATATATATATTTATATATATACTATATATATATATATTTATATATATACTATATGGTGTGTGTGTGTGTGTGTGGTGTGCTTTTCCCGCTTGTGGTGTGCTGTGTGGTGTGTGCTGTGTGTGTGTGTGTGTGTGTGTGTGTGTGTGTGTGTGTGTGTTGTGGTGTGTGTGTGTTGTGTGTGTGTGTGTGGTGTTGTGTGATGTGTGTGTGTGTGTGGGATGTGTAAGCTTTGAAGGCTCTATAGGTCCCTGGTGATTAGATTTAATGGGTATATATTTGTAATTTATACGGGAGTTATTTTTTTTATTTATTTATTTTTTTTACAACTGTAATTTAATTACCAAAGTTCACAACAATGTAAAATCTAACCTGCCTCTTTTGTTCTACATGCCTCAAGTGAAAGAAGAAGAAGAAGATAAAAAAGAAGAAAGATAAGAAGAAGAAGAAAAGACGGTGAAGTGGTACATGGTTGGATTAAAGTGTGGTTGTGGAATAGAAAACTGTGTGTACAATTAAAGGGCTCTAAGTCATCATGAGAAATAGTGAGATTAGACCAAGGACTTAAATGGTAAAGTTTACAATTTGCAGATGATATCGGCCGGAAATGAAAAGAAGGCAGAATGATGATAGATGTATACAAGATTCAAAATAATCTGATGAATTTGTTGTGAAACAGAGAATTTCGAAATAAATGGAATTTCCTAATAATACATTTATGTAAGGTTCTCTACCTAGGTTACTCAAATAAAAGTTTTAACTGCTATATGAATGGGGATTGACTTGAGTCTGTGGACCAAGAAAAAGTTTTAGGTGTGATTATAAGCAGTAATTTTTAAGTAGGTAATCAGTGTTTGGAAGCAAGGAATAAGCTAATAAGATGATAGGTATTATATCGTAGTGTCGTTTACAAGATCAGGAGGTAAGAAATAAGTATAATAGCTATCTTAGTGCCAGTATTAGAGTATGGTTCACAAGTTTGGGCCCTTATTTAAGGGAAAGACATAGATATGCAGATTAGAGTGCAAGCGTAGGAATACAACAGGGATAGAATTTCTTGTTTGAGGGTGAGAACTGACTTTAAGTAGGTGCTGACGTAGAATTAGGAACGTTTTCTCGTAGAAT
>JABUQX010051257.1:0-40000 GCA_015478945.1 Trachelipus rathkii
AAGGATTTACCTGCCATTCTCCGATTGAACCACCGCATGTTGCAGAAATGAGGACAATGATAATAGCAGTAATTCTTTTAACCTTCCTACTTATTGTTCTTTGTATATAAGATCCTTTAATAATAAACTATGCCGATTTATGCATATAATTAACACACACTACACACAACACACACACACATTAGTAATATATATATAATATATAAATATATATATACTTAATATATATAATATATAATTATATATATATATATATAACTATATATATATATATGTATATACTATATATACTATAACTATATATACATAATATATATATATATATATATATCACTATATATATTATATTATATATATATCATATATTATATATATATAGATAGTATGAGTATATATATATACATGTTGGTAAAGAGCCGGTTTTATGAATAAACTAAGCTATAACGTAACACATCCTATAGTAGACAGCATTATTATCAGTATCGGGCTCTCTCGGGCCTCTAGGGACGAGGGGGACTCGTCCCATCAATTGTTCTTCATCGGTTCGAGCCCCCAAAAATTATAAAGTCAAGATAACTATATATTATTCCGTAATTAGGGTTCGAGCCGATGGGCCTCGAGAGGAACGAAGTCACTCATCTTCATCCACCAGAGGCTGAGACACTTCGCTAGCTACTGAGATCTATGCGTTCATTACTCTCAGGGTGTCGTTAGCTTTAAAATTCATAAAAATCGACTTTTATATACTATAATATATATATATTAAATAATATATATAATAATATCATATATTATATATACCTATATATATATATAAAATATAGATTAATATAGTTGATCATATCTTTCCGTACTGTAACGCGAGTTGACCCGTATAGCACTCACTATATATTATTCACTACTGAAGCGTTTTTACACTCTTATGAATGATGCCTATATTATATTAATATATAATATATATATAATAATATACAATGTATATATATTAAATGTTAATTATTATTTTAAAATAAATAAAAATATATATATAATATAAATATATATATCAATTTATATACAATATATATATATATATATATTATATATATATATATAGCTAATATATATATTAGATATATTATTATATATTAGTATATAATATATATATATATTATATATTATATAATAATATATTAATATATATATAAATCTATCAATATAAACGTATATAATATATATATATAGTATAATATATATATATACTGTATATATAAATACGACATTATTATATATAGTATTAATATATATTTATAATATTATATATTATACATATAATATATATATATATAGATAGATTAAACAATATAATATATATACATATTTATATATTACATGGTTCGATAGTTTACATACTTATATACGCTCTCAGTAGTGTTTATTCCTTTTTGAAAAAAACATATCAATTTCCATAAGTCTTCCAGGAAACGAAATATCACTCTTAACACATAATCATACAATACTTCGGAGGCTTCAAAACTAAAAGTGTCGGACTTTTCTCTCAGAGTCGCTTCGTCGTGATTTCTTCATTTTCCTTTGATAAGTTACAAGAAGAAAAACTATTCCTTGCGTAATCATTCTTCACGACTTAAAGCTTTGTGAACGACTTTGTATGCTGTATCAGTAATTATGGTTGCCAACTCCACCCTATCGGTATTCAGCAGCAAAATGAAAATTTATTTTAGTTAGTCCGAAAAAGAAATATTCTCACAGGAATAGCTGTTATTTCTTTTGTATGACTTCTCAAAGGACGAAGAGAAATCCGACGAAGCGACTCTGGAGACAGAAGTCCTCTTACTCTTTGAAACCATGACAGGAGGACTATTGATTCTTTCACATTGATTCATTTCAGGAGAAGTTTTATATGAAATTTTTTTT
Organism: Trachelipus rathkii; assembly: GCA_015478945.1. Classification (NCBI taxonomy): domain Eukaryota; kingdom Metazoa; phylum Arthropoda; class Malacostraca; order Isopoda; family Trachelipodidae; genus Trachelipus; species Trachelipus rathkii. The sequence goes on from JABUQX010051257.1 coordinate 1,915, forward strand.
CTCGTTTCTGTTTTGTGAATTTTTTGAAGTTATTTTGGCAAGTCACTTTATATGTTGAATTTTAATTTTTTTTGCCTTATAACATCGCTTTAGTAATATTAGGTTATGGATTAGGATCCATCAAAATTTTTGTACTCCATAGAATAACTTAATACATAATCAAGTGTAAATAAATAATAATAAAGTAATAATAATAAAAATAATGAATAATGAATAATTAATAATCATAATAATAATCAACTGAAATAAATAATAATTAATAATAATAAAATAATAATAATAATGAAATAACTAAATAAATAACTAATTTCAATAATTAATTGATAAATAATTAATAGATTAATAATAATAATATTAAATAATAATAATAATAATAAATAATATAAAAATATAATAAGTAATACATAAATACATTAATAAAAACAATTAAAATGAATAGTATAATAATAATGATTAATAATAATAATAATAATAATAATAATAATAATAATAAAATAATTAATAATAAATAATAAATAACTTAATAATAACTAATTATAATAATTAATAATAAGAAAATAATTAATAATCAAATAATAATGAATAATAATAATATATAATAAATACATAATAATAATAATATAATTATAATCTATAGGAAAAATTGTTCAAGAGTAATTAATAAGTCCAATTAATCTAAATAATAATTAATAATAATATAATATAATAGATAAAATAATAATAATAATAATAATATAATAATAATAATAAAATAATAATAATAAGAAAATAATTAATAATAATAATAATAATGCATAATAATAATAATGTAATATATAATAATAATAATAATAAGTTCATAATAATATATAATAATAATAATAATAAATAATAATAATCAATAATATAATAATAATCAATAATAATACAATCAATAATAATAATAAAATAATAATTAATAATAATAATAAAATCAATAATATAAAAACTAATATATATATCACTTTTGGTTTTAATTTAAGTTTTACTTTTAACTTTCGTTCAGGAAAGTGTTATTCTTCTAAATTTCTCTTTAATTTCTTAAGTACGATTATTGAAATAATTTACACAACAGAAATAGAGGCAAATCTATAGTTTTATTAGTCCTGACCGGTTTCGTCCGTAAACCTCGACATCTTCAGAGGCTATATTGAGCTCAATTTGAATGAATTATTTCTAACAACCAAGCGATTTAAAATTAAATTTCATTCAGTCTCGATTTCATATTACATTAATTTAAGGACCATAAGTTACAAAACTATTAACTCTAGAACTAATTTATAATTTTAAGTCTTGGTTAAAATCAATTTCCATTCAATTGTTAGATCGAAACTAAACATGTCCGAGGCTTAGGAAGAAACTCAGGTCAGGGACTAATAACATAGATTGACTCCTCTTCCTTTAGTAAATTATGTCAAGAAAGTCTTAAGAACAATTAAATGAAAATTAGAAAATAGACCATCTTGGTGAATGAAGTTAAACAGCAAAACTCAATAATACATTAATTCCGAATATATAGATCACAATAACTAATAATAAATAATACATAAATATATAATAATAATATTAATAATAATAATAATTCAATAAATACATCAATAATAATAATTACCATACATAATATTAATAAAAAGTCAATAAATAAATATAATAATTCAATAATAATAATAATAAATCAATTAATAATAATAATAAATATATATATAATAAAAATAATAATAATAACTAAAATAATAACAACGATTGCTTTTGATACAAATATTGGGATGAACGAAAAAAAATATTTAACACTAAATAAAACTAAAAAAAAACAGTTATCTCTCTTCTCAAGCTTCTTGTTATTTACACTTGTTTGCTAGAAATTATCTTCAACTGTCTCAGAAATTATTATTTATTTGAAAAAATAAATGAAATTTACAAATCCGAAGGGTCTACAATATATATATATATATATTATAATATATTATAATAATATATTATATTATATATTACACATATTATATATAAAATATATATTATATATAATTATAATATATATACATATATTATAAATAATATATATATATATTATATATATATAATATATATATAACTATATATATATATTATATATAATATATATATATATATTATATAATCATAATAGTATATATATAATATATATACTATAATATATATTATATATATATATATATAATATATATACAATATAATATATATAATAATATATTATCATATCATATTATAATAATATAATATATACTATATTATATATAAGTAATATATTATATATAATATATAATAGAATAATATTAACACTACTCCTTTAAAAGAAACTTACATAAAAGACATAATATATCGCGAAATCACGAACTTGCTACTCGTGCGTGCCATCCTGCCAGTGTCACATAGCTAAAACTCCAATAGACGGAGAACGCTAGAGTTTACACAAGTGTTTTTTTATCATATAATTTATATTTTAATTTTTGTTTTTAATTTTTATTAATTATCTTTTTAAGGGAACTCAGCCGACAGGTGACAGAGGCGGACTGAAGTCCCCCATCTCCCCCGCTTGAGGTGAGGGACAATGACTCTTCCATCTTTGCATTTGATCTTGGGTATTCCTTTAGTCTTAAAAAAAAAAAGGTAAACTAGTTATTGCAACTTTTGACGCTACTATCGCCTTGAAATATCCGAAAAAAATCGATTACATCGTTCGTTCGATATATTATCGGGTAACTTCCTTTTTAAAGACAAGTCCATATATATTATATATAGATAATATTAATATTAATTCTTAATATTATAATATATATACTAATATTATATATAATATATTACTAAATATATATTTAATATAGAACTTATAACTTCTCAATAAAATCTTATATTTTTTTAATCTAAATTTTAAAATACCTATCGTACCTTATACGTATATCATCCTATATAATAGTATATGTATATATATATAGTTATAATATATCTAAAGAAAGAAAGGTAGTATAGATAATAACTAGATAGATATTAGATAGATAGAAGACTAAGATAGATTATTATCAGATAGATAGACGTTAAGATAGACTATCTTCGCCTAACTGTCTTACTACTAAGAATAGTATTTAGAAACAATCTCCTTCTCATAACTTTTGTTAACTCGCGTAAACAGCGCTTAACGCCAACATTGATCGCTAAATTCATAACGATTTATTATTAACATATAAATAATTAATAAGTAAATTAATATAGTCAATATATAATAACTAATCAGATATATTAGACAATCAATTAACTCAAATCAATTATATTAATCACACATACATTGATGACCAGCTGTAAACTATATCATTAAAAACTATTCTTTATTTTTAGTTCTCTCTAAAACACTATCCAGTTAAGTTTCACGTAGTCTTAATAAATAATGGTTAATGTTAACTTTCCACTCGTCTAATGGAATTTAACAAAAATATAAGATTAACCTAAACATGACTCTAGAATTCTATAGAAAGTTACTTTACATTGCTTCTTCTTCATTAAGACTGTAAACATATTCACGTCATTAATACATTAATATATTATTCATGTATATCCTATATAACACTAAAGTAGCCATATACAGTATTAAGTACGTAGCTGATAAACACCAAAAGTATATAACTTATATCATACTACTAGTAGAATACTTATGATACTATACATGAATATATATACTAATTAGCACGTAAATTATAAAGATAGCTGCTAAGTACTATAATGCATTATATATATATATATATATTAAATCATATATACTATATACTAATATATATATATATATATATAACTATATATATATTAAGTCTATATACAACCAATACATATCGATACATAGTATAATATATATAAAGTATAAATATAAATTTAACAGTATGAAACCTTTGGTATTATATTGAAGCAGTTGTACTTATTAAATAAAGGTTTGTTATATAAAAGCGTAAGCATTCAACCTTATTCGCCAGCGGAGGAACAGCTTAAGTTCTATAATTTAAATCAAGGATATAAGTATATATTATTTATATATACATAATTATATATATATAATATATAATATATATATTTACTATAGCTCATATAACTATAATAATATATATAAGATATATATATAATATATTATTGTATAATAGTATTAATATGCGTCATAAATCTCCATTACTATATACTATCATAGTAAAACTAAGTATGTTGACTCTTTTCGAGATGAGAAAAGAAAATTTCCAAAAAAAATCTCACTCAATCGCATAAATCTCACTATAGTCTTGTTGTCATTTCTGACTCCAATTATTTGCTGTGAAATTTTAACATACTCATTGTTATATATTAACCTGCCGACTATAGGTTGTCTCTTAATCCAAATCGAAAATAAAAGTTGCTCCCCCACATACTGCTTTACTTCCTCAGTGCAAGTGTTTTTGTAACTTCTATCAAAGTTACGCATCTATTTTGCATTTCAATACACTAAAGTTTTGACCTTCCTAGTAACAAATAATCAATAATAATAATACATAAATAATAAAACGCAATACATAATATAATAGTTAAATCTAAGAAATCAATTGATAATTAATATAATCATTAAATAATAATATAATAATATAATAATAATAATAATAAAAATAATCAATAATAATAGAATAATAATAATTAATAATAATAAATAATGTCAAAAAAAAATTTAGTTCACACAGCATTTTGGAAAAACGCAACCGATTTATTGGTAATTAATTCCCTAATAATTGAAAGATCATGTTAAAAGTTTTATCAATTGAACAAACTAACCTTTTCTCCTTATAAAAATTATTCTTCGCAGGAATGAAGCATTAAATGAAGGTATCAATTATATATGTGGATACATGAAAAAAAAGTATTGTTTATATTTTTAATCATATAAAGTTGAAATTGTATCCTTTCACAACATGAATACATATAATACACTAAAAGTGTTATATAATACTTACAGCACAAGCCCGTTGCATGGAGCTTTTAGATGTAGGCTAAAATATTTCCTTTTAATGTAGATGGTGAAATCTAGGTTATTTTCTATTTCTCAAACAACACACAAATACTCCATCATGGTCCGTCGTCTGTATTTACATGTCCATGAAAGTCCGCATCATCTTTGCGCTCTTTCCGCTTGTATCGGTTCAATACTTTAAAACCCAACAATCCGCTGGCATTGAATGCAGATGCTCTGTCTCCCTGCTAGAAGGGCATTCTTTCAGGAAATATTAGCCCATTTTCAATCTAGAAAATTGGCTTATGCGGCTTTTGTTGCAAATTCATCCACGTTTTTTTTCTAAATAATAATAATAATAATAATAATAATAATAATAATAATAATAATAATAATAATAATAATAATAATAATAATAATAATAATAATAATAATAATAATAATAATAATAATAATAATAATAATAATAATAATAATAATAATTAAAGTAAATCTACTTAATAAAGAATTTACCGTCTATTCTACCAGGTTTAACAAAGTACCTCTTTGCATAGTTTTGACAATCATTATTTAAATTTTTTATGATCTTCATTTTGGTTTCAACAGTTACATTGTCATCAAATAGTGATAAAACTGATGCTTCCTTTCATAAGCAGCACAAATTCCGCCTAAATTTGTTTAGAGCTATTTTAGTCATAATGGGATCAATAATATCGAATTCTTTCAATGATTTTAAAAAACACAAATTCTGTTTTGATGCTGCTTCAGCAGAATTGCACGTACACCATAGTTTTATGTAAACTTTCACAATAAATATACAAATAAATTGTAGGGACTTCGTATCTTCATTAAATATCTGAAGCTCATATCTTAAATAAATTTAAAGAATTAAGTTGCTCAAACCTTCCAACTAGTTAATGCAACAATACCCCTGGAGCACGAATTTTTAAGTTCTGAGGCAAATCTCCACCCAAAAATATTATGTATATAACTCAATAAGCTCAAAGTAATCACTTCGTAATGACGACTTTTTAAATTCCTTACTAAGAAAGTTCAGCACTTCCATCAACTCCATTTTTGAAAAAAAGACTAAGAGATCTTGATCAACGAGGTAGCTATCTATATGATAATGAGCTTCAATTTGTCTCGAAATGATTTAGATAAAGTGGTATTCAGGAACTGTTCTTACACGTGAATATTTTCATTCAAAATAGCGTTACGTATCACCCAATTTTTCATCATATATCTTACTATCACAATACAAAATATCAATATATCTATTATATCTATTATAATATATAATATATATATATAATACTTTATAATATAATTATATATACTATACTATACTATTATTATATATATTATATATATATATATACTTTATTATATACTATATCTATATTAATATAAATAGAAATGCAGAGTCCCGAATAGCTACACCGTATCAAAAAAAACTAGATAGCTATCAGAAAACTGAAACATTCTTGAAATCAGGGAACATTTAAATGCAAAATTTTTTGTTTTAATAATCATATGTTTTCAATAAACAATGAAAACTAAGATACGATCTTACGTTTGAAATCCTTAATTTAAACATATTACCCATAAAAATATACATTTCTAAAAAACCATTTCAATACTTTCAGTTTAACTTTAAAAAACAATATATTTGTATTATTTTTTTTGTATAATTAAATTAAAAAATAGTTTTATATTTTTTAAAATTATCACCAGCCACTCACGGGGAACGGTGTACGGGGGGAACCCCCCGTGGATTAACCTCGATGTCATGCATTTACGATAAGGAAATAAAAATAAAAATAATAATAATTTTTAATTGTCATCTTCAGTACTTAATTTGCAAGATACACTGAACTGTGCCTAAATATTGGGCGCTCCTGTCTCAAATGAATTTGTCGGAACGCTTGAATTCGTACATCAAAAACCTTATTTATATTTTTTACATTTTTATCGCCCTTCATTTATCTATTCTTCATTATCTCTTGCCGATTAAAAATTCAGGTCGATTCATAACAACTGCCTATCTCAGCTTTTATTGTAGCTATTCGTCACTTTTTAGATACAGGTCAGTCTTTACGGGACCCTGACATATATATGTATATTTTACTATATATATTAAGATATATATAATATAATATATATATATATATATATAATATAATATATATAATATATATATATATATTAATATATAATAGTTGACGAGGAGGATGAATGGGATTTACAAGGAAAATAGGAAGCCTCTTCTGGAAGGAAAGCCGAAAGGTTAAGAATAAATTAAAAGGAACCTGCTTGAATAAGGAATAGCGTGTGCTTTTGCTAACTGATGAAATGGATTGTGAGTGGAGTGTATGAAAGACAACACTTCGAAAAACTGCAAAATATTAACAGTAATGAAACGGTGATAGTGAATGTGTGTGGGTTTGATTGTGCAAGAAGGAAAAGGTATGGGATAGGTATTACAAGAGGATGTACATGGGTAGATGGAGAAATTGAACGTAATTAAATCTGCACGTATAGATGGAATATACTGGTGAAAGATCAAGAACGGAGGCGAGATGTGATTGATTGGATTTGAATTTGTGAAAGAAAACGTTTCTGGAGGAGAGCATTAAGGATTGAGAAGGCATTAATAGTACCCTCTATATAAGTACGAATAAAAAAAAAAAAAAAAAAAAAAAATAAATGGGGAAAAGTAGAAATTATATAGAGGAATAAGTTTATGGTTGTAGGAAGGTATATGCTGGTATTTTGTCGAAAGAGTGCGTCGAATGCACTGAAAGACTGCATGATGAAAAACAAGTCGCGTGTAGGAGTGAGAGATGTTGGATCAAAATCTATACATTGAAACAAATGATTGAGAAACTGAGGGAGAAAAAGAATAAATTGTATTTTAGTTTTATGGATTTGCAACAGCGTATAATAAGGTAATAGGGAAGCTCTATGAAGGTGTTAGTGAATAGGTGTTGTGTAGCATTGATGAATCAAAAGTGATTATGACGAAGTGCAGGCGTTGGTTAAAATAAATGTGTCAATGGTGATTGGATGTAGGTGATAATAGCGGAGACAGTGTTGTGTTAGTCTCCTATGTGTTAGTTCATTGTATATGGAGGGTTATGAAAGAATTAGACAGATGGGGGTGGCAGGAAATTGGTGTTAGATTGACTTGGAGAATGGAGCATGAGTTGGAGTCCCCCTACCTATTATATGCGTATATTTGGTTTGTTGGCGAATCTGAGAGAGTTTAATATTGTAGAGAGATTTATTGTTAGGTCGAAGCTTGAAAGTAAACTGGATAAGAGTAAGTTTATGGATGTGAGTGAAGGACAGTCCTTAATGTAACTTATGTTAGATGGTAAAGCAGCTGCGAACATGTGTCTAGTTAAATATTTGGGAGGAATCATGTCTGGGATGAGAAGGAAGGCTTCATCGCAGAGTGAGTAGGAAAGTTGTGAATAGAGAAGTGGCTGGTGCAATTAAACGTTGGTGAATGTAAAATACATCCCTGAGGTGTGCTAGGGTCTACATGAGTTGTTGCACCGTGTTATATGATATAGTAGATGAGACTATTAGCTGAAATAAAAGTAAGATCTTAAAGTCAATGTTTCAGATGGACAATCTTGGTCGCGTGCATGTTAGGTGAATGGATAAAATGAGGATTGAAACGTATTAGAGAATTGTGTTGTGTAAAAAAGGGGTAAATGAGAAATTTAAAACTGCCATAAATATTGTTGAGAATCTTACGCTCAATCCTTGTCATGTGAAGCGAATGGAAATCGTTATACGAAATCATCTGTCTATATGGTTAACGCATTATGATGTGCGAGTGTGTTTGGCAACCACGACTGGAAGACGAAGAAAAAGTGAGTTGAGTCGTTAAACGTAATTATGAGTGAGATGAAATGTCATTGGTTGAGGGCGAGAAAAAGTGTTATAACAGACGTGAACAATGCGCGTATTGTGGAAGGGGTATGGTTTTGCCCATCTGGGCCAAGATGAACCTTACATGACGATCTACCATCAAGAGCCATCGCCCGGTCCCATGAAGCTCTAGGATGGATATTTTGGACTCGACAGTTTTCACTAATTAATAGATCAGATGGCGCCGGAAAGCGGCTTTCTGTTCTACTTGTCATTATTCTTCTACGGCTGTTTCTTTTCCGATGGCATGCTACCACCCTTTCTCCCACATTTGGAACAAAAAGGAAGATGGAGAAAGAATGATATATAAAGTATATAATATATAATATATAATAATATCAATATATATTATTTAATATATTATTATACTATATATATACTAAATATTATATATATATATATATACTATATATATATATATATATATTAAATATATTTATATGTATATATATATATAATATATACTAATATGTATATATTTAACTTCATAACAAACAGCTTTTACGGTGTCAGTAAGGTATTCGAAATGTATACTTATACGTAATTCACTACACTTCTATACCATTTCATACCTTATTATTATCACTTATTAATACACTCCATTACTTATTTACGCTATACTCATACAATGCCTCGCCTATCTCTATATAGCCTACAATATCATATATATCACACTACATTATTATCATATCATACTATCTATCTAGTATAAGGGGTATATGAGTGGATCATACTTCTCATCCTATTATAACTAACCTAACAGTATACTATCGTCATAGCTACCTATCCGACTTGTCTTTCACAATAAGATTACAACGCATCATCACTCTCCGTAGCTTGATGCTCCGTCTAATCAGTCTATTTCGTATTCACCCAGTTTCGTCATCTTACTAAGACATTTGAATCTCTGTGCTCTCCTATCTTTAATCTAATTTCGATACTATCTCTTTCTCCTATCATCACGCCAGTCATATCTTTCTGTATCCGACTATATTCCACTATTATACCTTGGCCTCGTTCCACCATCCTCCTGAATTAGTTAACCAACTGCTTTCTCCAGATCCTCTACTACTCCTTCCACACCTCCTTGTCCAGCCTTCAAATTAATTTTCACATATATCGTCCTCGACTGATTACGTATAATCTACTACACACTTAGCCAGAAGCTTCTCTTCTTTTTTTGGGGTCGATCACACTTCAAGGACATGTAAAGCTTTATCACTACATGGAAAGTTAACAATTTTGGAATACATTCTTGAAATGCGGATTTAATTTCTTTAGCACGATTCTTCCTTAGGTGTTTTCGAGCTCGTTGAAAAGTCGATCGATTTATAGAAAAACTCATCTAATATCTCGTCTAGGCTCTGTTCTTGCTCATGATATAGACACAGCATCATTGGCTTCACTGTAACTTTATGGTTTTTGATATGATGATGTGAGATTGGAATTTAGTTATTTCGAAATACCAGAAATACTTGTAAGACTTCAAAGCCTTGTGGAGGTTATAAAACAAAATTCTATTGTCAGAGAATGAAATCTATGAATAATTTAATGCTAAACAATGTTGAGTTCATTCCGACAATAAAAAATGTTAGTGAATTAAAACTTACAGTTGCTTTTTCTTCCTTTTTTAAAAGATTTTTATCAATAGCACCTAAACAACCTGCCCGTCCTAGTTCCTTCTGTGGAAGCAAGAAAATCTTATCTTCTACGATTTTAGTAATTTGAAGAGAATTTGCATGAGCTAATCAGAGATTATTCAAGCTATTTTCAAATATTTTTCACTTTGTCTAAAGGTCTCTGAATAGTTTATTGCATTTTTCTTATAGGTTTCTCCAGGTAGAATATAATATCAGGTTACGAAATTCTGTTCTTTATACTTTGGTTCAAATCTAATAAAATTTCAAAATTTTTGTTCAAATTTCCTCTCTTCGAATTAAGACAGAAAAGACAGAAAAAGTGAACCCTTCACATTCTAGCCTTATTTACATTTTTTATTAACAGTGTTTTTGAAAAAATGAAAAGTAGCAGTAGATATTTATTTTTAGTTTCTCAACACGTAAAATTTTGAAAATAAAGTACAATTAGTTCGTTAATTATTTTTTACATCACTTAATAATTTTCAAAAATCTTTAAATTTTCAAAATTGAGGGGGTAGGGGTAGTGCCTTCCCCCCCCCCATGCAATCCTGACTACGCCCATGAATGTTGCATTTTTTTACCTTTTCGAAATGTTGTTTCAAATTTTTTTCACATGCCTCAATTCTCATGTGGGTCAATCAAGTCCTTGAGAATGCCTTCATGTAAAATTTGCTTGTCATATAAAGTCTTGTGTGCTAGAAAGCATTTTGCTTGAAATGGCTGACGAAATGATTTTTTCTTATTCTTCTATTACTTTCTTGGGTGTAGATAACATAATAACATTTGAATTACAGGCATTTCCTCCATAAAGAATTTTGCTGCAGTAATTGAAGATTCATGTCACTGTAAGAGATCTGATGACAAAGGAGTTCAAAATGCCTTGTATTGTAGCTGGCAGAAAAAAATACACAGTATACGCAATTTAATTGTTTTGCAAAACAATCGTAGGAATAAACATACTTTATTTAATTAAAGTCTGAGGATCTAAAAAGGTGTAGGGATTGCTTTAACGAATCACTAATCACAAAGCCTTTGGTTAAGTGTAGGGATTGCTTTAATGAATGGGACCACACTAACCACAAAGACTTTGGTTAGGTGTAGGGATCGATTTAATGAATGGAACCACACTAACAACATAGATTTTGCTTGCTGAGTTTTTCCGTCTCAAATAACAGAATATTAATTTGTCCCTTTAGTTTTTAATTTTTATTAAAAATTTTATTAACAATATTAAAAGTAGTAGCAGTCATTCATTTTTAGATGTTTCAGGAATCGAAAATTTTGTAAATAAAGTACAATTAAGCACACTTGAATCCCTTAAATTACTAAGTATTTCAAAAATCTTAAAAATCTGTTATAACTATAATTTTTTACTCATAAAAAAACGTTAATGAATTTGTTTATTGCGTTTTGTAATATTTTCACTGGGTATAAATTTCTATTGAAATATTTGATTGTGAATTTAAATTCTTTATGTATTATGTTAAAATTTGAGGATAAGTGATATGCTCTATGGATTATTGATTTTATATTGTTGTATTTGTAAATAAAAGTTATATGGAAACAATAGTTTTAACCTAATCCTGTATAAGTGTTTTGTAAAAGTGCAAAAACATTATACATAAAATTTCCTTTTCATAATTATTTAAGTTTTAAAATGAAAAAGAATTGTCAATTTACTGTCTTACAAATAAATAACGACCAAAAACTAAATAATTCAAATTTCAAAATAGTTACACAAACAAACCAACTGACAGACCTTCGCAATCTAGAATCCTTTACATAGCCACTCTCAATCCATCTCTAAACACCGACGGTAGCGCAAAAAGAACAATGATTTTGGTATTTCCATGTGTGGCATCATAAGAACATTGATGTTATTAGATTAGTAAGCTTAACATTGTTTAATTTTTATTTAAAATTAATTTGCATTTCAAATACATTAAATTAAAACATTTGTGATACAAAATTAACTATTTTTGATCTTGAAAATGAGAAACTATTTCTTTGATCTTCTTGAAAACCAATCCCGGTAATCACTTCCATCCAACTCACAACAATCCGCCTCCTGCGCATATTAACAAGTAAGAGTTAAGAATCCCTAACACACGATTTGCAAAAACTAGTACATTCTTTTATTTAAAAACTATCATTAAATAGTTATCCTTTAACCATAAGTAGATATTAATCCATTATATGATGATTTTCCAAAGTATATAATATATATATAATATATATATATTATATAGTATATATATATAATATATATATATATATTAATATAATAATATATATATATATTGATAAAATATCCCCTTTCTGAGCATTCACCCTGCTGGGATATCTGGATACCTGAGGCAGTAATGAACGCGTATGTGTTCTGACCACTACGCCACATGACTAAAAGAAGAACGCAGAATTTTTCCTGTGGTGAATAAAAGCACCCACCAAGACAGGACATCCCGTGCCCTTCCCGTCCACACCCTGGCGTAGCTGTCAAGCAGGCACCACACAGGGTGGGTGAAAAATACACATCAAACCGGGGATTCGTATTATGATAAATCAATGCTAAGCGTCCCAGTTCAATCCAGCAGGTGAATAAACTCAGTAAAGGGTATTTTTATCAATACTTATTGACACTGCGGTTTAAGCAGTTACCTTAATCATATACATATATATTATATATATATATAATATATTATAATTTTATATATATATATATATATATATATATATTATATATATATATCTATATATATATATAATATATAAATATAGATATATATATATATATATATATGTATATAATATATATTAGCTATATATATATATATTATATATATATATATATATATATATATATATATATATATATATATATATTATATATAATATATATATATATATATATATATATATATATATTACATATGGTCGGGCGTTACATTATACATATATACATAATATAATATATATATATATAATATAATATATATATATATATATAACTATATATTACATATATATATATATATATTATATCCTATATATATATATTATATATCTATATATAGATAATATATTATATATACTATATATATATATAAGTTACTAATAAATAAATAATATATAGTATACTACTATCATAGTATATATATATATATTATAAGTCTATAGTATATATACTATAGTATATATATATATATATAGTATATATATACTATATAAATATATTATATAAATATATAATATATATATATATATATATATATAATTTCTTTATCTTCCATCGGAACGTCAGATTAGGGGAGCGGATTCGCAACATAAACTGAAATCAGAAGAGTTAAATAGAAGAACATGACCCAAGTCAAAAGGAAACCTCACTCCATACACTCCCATCATACCCCCTCACCCCTAAGTGAGAGACCTCGTAGCCAAATATCCATCCCAAGGTTTCACAACACCTTGACAGCCCCCCACAGCCCCCTCACAAAACCTCGCCATTTACTTCGATTATTCATCCCCAGCCGGTCTATTCCCAACACGCTCACCTTTATGCATCCGCTTAACCAGTCATCTATCATCCATTCTTTCAATATGATCAAACCATCTTAAAATTCTCTCATTTATTCTCTCATCCAAGTTTTACTTCATATCAAACAGTTCAATAACACGTTCATTTCTGATTTTATCAATTGACCTAACTTCCAACACATACCAAAAATTATTCATCTAAACAGACTGCACCTAAGATCTAAACCTCTTGTTCCACAAAACAGTTTCCCTACTATGCATTAGCACCAGTAACAATATATCATCAAGTAAAATTTTAGTGTACTCAAAACTTAGTTCCCTTGCATTAACCAAAGATTTATTTGCACCAGCCACCTTCCTACCACTCATAACTTTCCATTTACACTTTGCATCATCCCTTCCCTTTTAATCCAATATATATCCTAAACATTTATACTCAGATATTTGTTTCAGTTGCTTACCATCCAACATATTTTTACACTGCTGACTCTCCTCACTCACCACTATCACCTTGCTTTCAAACTACTTTTACACACCTTGCCAAACCCCTTTACCAATTCTCTCAAAACATTTTTTAGATTCATCTCATAAAACCAAATTATCTGCTTCTTATAAGTAGAGTACCCTCCCCTCTCTTCCATTCTCCGTCAGTTTAACACCCTCACCTGCCACCCCTACCTTTAATTCTTTCATCATCGCATCCATATGCAAATTAAATTGTCATGGAGGCATAACACACCCATGCCTCACTCCACTGTTAGTATTAAAACCAATCACACACTACCCCATTCATTATTACAGACGTTTCACTATCGATATATATATTTTTGATTTTATTCAGCAGCTTAACACCAACTTAATATATCGCTAGCAGCTTCACAGAGCTTCCCTATTAATCCTGTCATAGGCATGTTGCAAATTCATCAGGTCTCAATACAGTTTGTTCTCCTCTTTCATATTCTCACTTATTTGCTTCAATGTAAATATTTGATCTACACATCCTCTATTATCACTTCTAAATACATCTTATTCTCCAATATAATCAGCCACTCAGTCACACAAATCAGACTTTCAACCAAAATATTGGCATCAATCTTACCTACAGCGCCTAATCAACTATATATATATATATTATATATATATATATATATATAATTATATATATATATATATATATATATATATAATATATATATATATATATATATATAATATATATATATATATATATATATATATATATATATATATATATATAACACCTTACATATAATGCTTAAATATCTTTATTTAATATAACGTAACCTAACATTGCTAACATAAACGCCCCTAACCTATTAATAGCCGTTAATATAACATTTTAAAATACATCGATTAAAATATTTTCACATAAAATTAACTTCAAATATTGCAAAAAAAAAAACTGAAAAAACTAAAAAAAGGAAAGAAACTTTTTTTTCGTCCCGCATAAATTTCAATTAAATCTTTCAAAATCTTTGGTACGTGAGGGTGAAAATTTACAGCAGGCAAATATGAACACGTGTTATATAAAACTAGTTATATTAAATCCATTTACAGATTTTTTTATTCAAATATCCATACCACTCGAGAAATCCTATTATATATGTTCAGAAAAAAATAATCTGCAGTATATAATATATATAGTATATTATATATATATATATATATATATATATATATTGATATAATAAGTATATGATATATATATATTAATATATATATATATATTATTTTATTGTTTTATTTATTTTACCACTGCAGATCGGGGGAAAGGTTACTATTTTATGTTTTTCCCCGACCAGTGGGCCCATACAAAGTGGAAAGGTGCACAGTTCTCAGGGTGATAGTAAACCCCAGCCGCAGTCTGAACCAAGTCAAGATACTCCAGCCATCAGTGGGCATGGCTAGGCTCTGAACAGCCTACTGTGCGTGAGCGAATAGGAAATGAGTGTGTCTGTATGTGTATTAAAGCGTTTGTACCGTTGTATGTGTGGCTATGATGAGTGAGGTGAGGTATGAGATTAGTGTATTATTAACACTATGCGTAAACTGTAATGAATACAGGAAATCATTTTCCGTACAAACGACAATTTTGTTTTCCGTTCCTGTGTGGACTAGTCGAAAGTACAATCCCGTTTGACGAGGACTCGAACTCACGACCCTAAAGCGTGCAAACGCACCACTCAGCCCACTGCGCCACCGAGACTTCCTATATATATATATATATATATTATGATATATATATACTATATATATATATATATATATATATATATATATATATTTATATATATATATAAGTATATATATATAATATATAATAATATATATATATATATATATATATATATATATATATATATATATATAGTATATATATATAATATATATATATATATATATATATATATATATATATATATATTAATCATTATCCTCTTTATTGTGAGTTACTTATAATTTTTAGTTTGTTTACAATTTTATCCACCCATAAGTTGGCAAAGTTATCTGTCATTAAGCGTGTAGAATAAGCCATGCAATAAATTAATCTTCCCTCGAATGTTTGATAAAAAGGTACCATGAAAGTGTTGCTCTTCTTATGGATAGAACATCCTCTTGAAAAAATTTTTACACTGACGTGGTTTCTTTGCCCCTGTAAAATAGATGATATGTCACCCATGTTGTCCGTGAAATAATATGATGAAGGAGAAGGAGAAGGGGTTGCATTCTTAAACAGTTTTGTAGAGACTTCTTGTGGATCTGGTGAACCCTTTTTCGAATATCTAACAATGCTATAATCTATGTTTTCAATTTCTCTTTTCAATTCCTTGTTAAACTCTTTTGCATAATCCCAGAAATTTTCTCCAACATTTCTATTTGTCTTGGATAATATTTTAATATGTATTACGTGTAATCCCAATTGTATTGAGGAAGATTTTTTCCAATATCTCCTAAAATTTAATGCGTGACATGTTGGAAAATCTATTTCTTTATCACTCAGTCCTTTTTCAGTAAGGATATCCATTATAACCCAGTTGAAAACGGAGCAAAATCCTGCATGAAAGGATATCCCTTTTGATTTGAATACTTTAATTAATTTTGAATTAGTTTCTCCATCAATTTCCCCGTGAATGAATTTAGTTTCATTTCCCCCATTTTTTGGTATGGGAAAGTATTCAGTTTGAAGTTTCACATTGTGTAATTTAGCGATAAATGTTTTTATTTCGGCAAAATATTCCGGGTTCTCCATCAGATATTTCCTTCTCTGCTCTCCTAGCTCAGCTGATTCATGTCCATCATTTAGTTGTCCAAAATCATAAATTTTTTGTACGTTTTCACCGATCACGTCATTTAAAGCTATCAAGAAGCTATTACAGATATTAAGCGCAGTGTAGCCATCCATTAAAGCATGATGGAAAGTGAACAAAATATTACTTGTGAAATTGTTTTTTTCATTTATAGTTTCTTCGTTGGTAACAAAAGTAGCACGCCAAAGTGGTCCTGTTGCAGAATCGATGCTTGTATGAACCTCTTTTCTAAACACTTCTGATGGGGATTGATTCTTCAAAACCTAGGAAAATAAATAAATACTAAATTAAAAAAAAATGTTAAGTATTTAGAAATTCATTTTTATTCCCTTAAGAAAATCTATAAAATAATAATCTTTTCTAATTAAATACTTGTAAAATGAATCGAGGGATTCATATTTAAGCACTGGTATTCTGCAGTATCTTTGCTATACAGAATTTGTTTTATATTTAATACAGTATCTTTGCTATACTTTGCTATATGCCTTTCACACTATTAAAATAAAGGAACAATGCCTCAAAACCATATATTCTAAGAGCAAATAGTCTTTTATGCGTTAGCACAATAGTTTTTTTAATGGTCGATTTCATGTTGAATATTGATATGCTTAATTGACTGTTTTATTCAATCTATTCCTTTGTTTAAAATGAATTAAAAAATATATCACATCTTTAAACTTCAAGCTGTGTCAACTCTTAGATAATTATATATCTTAAATAATTATATGTCTTAGATAATTATTTATATAATTATATATCTGATTTATGTAGTGTTTATGAATTTCAATAATCAGGGCACAACAATCTTTGTTGCTATAAAATCTTTAAGTTTTTTTTTCATATATATTATATTTTTAGAATGTATTTTAAATTTACGGTACTGTAACTAATTTTCCCTTAAATTTAATTAATTTGCAAATCATGCACAAATCTAACTTTTGTAAAATTATATTATTTTACACAATTATTTGAATATTTTATAATGAAAAGTTTCACATACTGTTAAATTTTTGAATGCATAAATTTTGTTTGAAATTTGCGACCATTTAACATTAGTATTCATTAAGAAAAAACACAAGATTTTTTTTTAGTGTTTGTTGTTCTATAAAAAAAACATTCATTCATTCTTAATCTAATTCTGCTGACGTGATATTTTTAGAGAAAAGAAAGGATGTTTTCGATCCTTAAAAGATTTAAAATTTTCGTTCCAGTAATTTACTTTCGAAAATACTTATTTTAGTTGTTATTAAAATTACTACTATTAATTAGTAATTCAACTTTGAGAATTTTATCTTTTAATTCTTCCATTTTCACAGACTTTGTTGAACCTTGGTTCAAGCTGCTACTATTTTGACATTCTCACTTAGATCAAATACGAGATATTTCTATATCTGTTATCATAGTACACACTTTTGTAGGCTTTGCATTCACTTCTACAGAATTTGTTTTAATTAATTGTTATATTTTATTCATCAGTTATCAGAAGGTAAACGTTACCAGTTTTGGATTTTGATTCTGATTTTACTGCGGAATTATCCAATGAAAGGTAATAATAATAAGTGATTTTGTTTTCCTTAAGGCTTTCTCGTAAAATATATTTAACTTGCTAGCTTTTTTACAGGTTTGTTTCGTATGTTTTTTTCTTGGTTAGATTCTACGACGCTTTTTGTTCAAGAGATTGCTTTTTTACTTACCCTAATTCCCTTTTATGGTCACACTAGATGGGAGAAGAATGAGTTTGGGTTCATCCATTTTCGTTTTATGCTAATTATAAAGAAAGAGTTCTCTTAGTCAGATTTATAGCCTCTGGGATTATATCTCTCCAGTTAGCCCTGTCTAATTTTCAAGTGATCATTTGAAAGATTTTCAATTGAAAGATTAATAGATTTCCTTATGATTTTTTTCCATGGCTACTGAAATGAATTAAACTTTTGGGGACTATTCTTCAGTTTATATGTAAATGCTTAGCAAAGTTTGATAAAAATGCAGCATTTCGTTACTATTTTGGCGATTTTTTTTTTTAAAATGTGAAAATTTTAAAAAGAGGCAAAAAACCCTATTAGAGTTTTTGAATTGTTTTTAAATTTACCCACAATCTTCATTCAGCTATTTATAAAATATAGATATAACTATCAAAATTGACTCATAATTTCACACAGTTTGCGGAACTTGGGCGTAGCGAGTACAGGCTCTCTCTTAAAACAATCTATACTACTTGAATGTTCAATGTTCTCCTTCTACTTCCAAGTTAAAGTAACTGAATGAAAATAATTAGCTATACTTCAAATATTTTCATTTATGATCATTTCACTGATGCTGCATTCAAAGTTAAAATAACAAAAGGCAAGATGACCGAAAAGGTTAAAGACAACGAAGCTATTTGGGATACGCCGTCCGATTCAAACTTTTATCCTTTTAAAAGTAAGTAATCAGAAATCAATTTATTTGTCGGTTTTGATTCGCTAATTAATTAAAAAAAGATTTGAATTAAAACTTATTAGACATTCAATCAACCGAAATTTACACCCAAATATTTAATAGAAGTTTTAACTCAGCAGAAACTAAAGTAAAGGAGCAATAAATGAGTAATACATAACTATTTATCTAAAGAGAGTGTTAACGAAAAATGGGTAGGTCACAAATAAAAGGAATGAAATGTTATTAGAGCAAACTACAAAATCATTTCAATTTAAAACTAAAGAATGCAATTCGTTAGTTCCGTTACAGAGATACAGATAAGGAGGGCTCAAGAAATTGGAACTTAGGTTTCTAAGAAATTGACTTGGGATTTATCTTTATTTATATATATATGAAAATTGTTCTTGAAAAGAAATCAAGAAAGATAAGCCTTACATGACTAAAATAGCCCAAATGATTTAAATGACGCAATGCGTAAAAGAGATACCATTCCAAAATATAAAATATTAAGGTTTGAAAGTAAACCAAAATGCAAAATTACCTGCAAAGGAATTTTCACTCCATCCATTTTGTGAAACCAGTAATCGTCATTTTCTTTTCGGATGCACATATCAATCGTCGAACTATTTCGAATATTATCTATGAGATTAAAACGATATAGTTTCTTTGAATATTAAACATTTATACATAATTTCTATTTATATAAAATAATTATTTTAACTAACATTTGTATTAATATTATAATGTAATTTTAATCACATTATATGTAATATATATATATATATATATATTATATAATATATATATTAATATATATATATTAATATATAATAATATATATATATATATAATAATAAATTTTAATAATACTTAAGGCTTCTTTGATACTTACTATTATATTTGATGATGTTAGTTTGTGCATTCATTGTTATTTTATGGTGCTATTGGTTTGTGTTTTTTATTGGGATACATCTTATACGTATATTGTGTTGACATAGATGCGAGGTTCTTCTAATATTTCAGTTATTTCATTAAATAACAATGATATTTAAATATATATTTTGAGGGAAGAAGGTAGGGAAAGGGTTAGTATGTATTTTATTTTAATAAATACACTATTTAAATAAAACTTGGTACAGTAAGCACCGCAATCCTTTCAAAACATACAAAATATATAATATATATATATATAAATATATACTTAAATTCATAATAATAGAACCATAGGTAAATTAACACATACATAGTAGCTGACGTAACATGCATTATAGGCAAGATACTAGCTTCGACTGACAGTTGCTCGCTTTCTATGTCGCGCTGAGAGGTCACGTGCGTAAGCGTTGGCCTAATAAAACCGTAGCGGCTATTAACCAAGCTCTGATAGCGTCAGCGCGCATTCATGAGATAGCGAGCGCCTCAACCATGCATGTACGCCTAAGCCTGCTGTGGCATTTGCCTATTGAGATATTATGTTTAAGTTAAAAAAATTAAATAAGAATATATAGGAAGAAATTATTAACAAATTATTAATATAAATTTTTATCCTAAGTAATAAACTTATGCAAATTGTTAGCACATATAAATATTTAATGAATTTATTTATATTTTAATTATATAAATTTTAAATTTTAACAAATTATATATATAACTCATTAAGGTTCAATAATAAGGTCGGAATGAAAAAAAAAACTAATAATAACACTCATTTAATAAATAAGGCTATCATTTTTATGTATAAAAAAGTTTTGACGACACAACACTAATCCGCTTACGGTGTTACACGACCCACTTACGGAGTATAGAACAAATCTAAAAGAGCCTACACTTTCAATTGGAATATTAGGTAATAAGTGGAAGGTGTGGCTAATTTGTAGTTGGTTATCTGTTTTATTTTAATTAACCCTGTTTAAAATAGTTATTTATTGACGAAAGGTATTAAATGGGGATATATTTTGATTTGTTAGTCAATGACCTAAAATCCTGCAGTTTCTTTAATTAAGGCGTATTATGGATAGTAGATATGAGATTTCTATTATTTATTCCTTTTTTATTGTGTAATGATTTGTCATTTTTAAAATACTGAAGATATTTTAGGTATTAATTTAGCCTTATGTAGTATTGGGTATAAGTACGAGATTGAGGTTAAAGGGTGCAAGAGTATTGAGTAATCATGTAAGATAATATTATATATATGTATGATTCGTTCTTCTGGTTATATCATTATGGTATCACCCTATGTAAACTAAGGGCTAAATCATGGTGAGCTAAAGGTTACTATATAATGACATACAAATGGTTTGGGGATTATTTTTTTGAGAATAACAGGTAAGGTGATGAGAGGTTATGTATATTTAGTGAAAATGTGATAGATTTTTAAGTGAAGTATATAAGTAGAGATGAGAATGATGGTAAATATAGTATATTTGATGTATTAACGGAGAGTTCATAAAGTATGGATAGACGAGAGGGTGGGGAAAGGAGAAGGTAGACTTGAGATTTTTTTCGTATGTAGAAAATCTCAATAAGTCTCGCGCGGTTTGCGTTTTTTGTTTGACAGTTATATGTAAAATATTTTAATCTACAACGCGGAGGGAGAGCTGAGGTAAGCTGATTACTTAAATTTTTCCCACGTAGAGACGAGGAGCGTATTTTGTTTTTCTGTGTAGCAGGTGTGCTATAGGCGGGAATACAGATTCTCAAAGATTACTACAGAATAAGTGAAGATAGAGTTAGCTAGCTTTGTTTTATACATTATCGTTCGGTACTACGGGCACACGTACCTAGTGACTTATTAGACTGGTTGGGACGTGAGTACTACATATATAAACACTAGACATAAATATGATATTATTTTGTGAATATTTGAAGTTTAATTTATTCATTCAGGAGTTATTATATAAATAGTGTGTTCTAAGTGAATTCATTTTATAAAGTGATATTGAGTTTAGGATTAGATGTATTCATTAGTGTAGTAATTATTTATATGGAGAGATATTATATTTATGTTATTATTTTTTATATATTATGCTTAATAAAATTTATTCTAAATTTATTCTGAAACTGTTTTTTAATTGGTGAGATTTAGAGTCGCATCCACACCGTGTTTAGCGAGAGATGCCTCAAACGTAGCGATTGTGTGTGGTGAGTAAATGGGAGTAGTATAAGGTAGATATAGTAATTAATAGTTATTACGATAATCTATAATAAATAATTGGCTATGGTGGAAAGGGGGTGAGTAGAAACTCACATGAATAAGTCACCTATGAGTTGTTTTAGAAATTATTTATAAATAAAATAAATGAAATATGTATTCTAGTAGATGTATATTAGTATGATTTGATTTATATGAGGGGAAAACGTATGGTATTAATATGTGATAATATATGTATTAGAGTAGTTATAAGGTTAATTTTTCTAGTACATATATAATAAGGTGAGTATGGGGACGGGGACGGCCTGATAATAGTAGGTAATATGCGACGTCACAAACTCAGTAAGCGAAATTTGAGGAGAGTTAGCATGCGGTCATAAGCGAGAGAAGTCGAGGGTTTCCGTCTTAGTTTACGCACACATTGGATTTCGGGTGGTTGATGATATGTTGAGGAATTGTCGAGTGGTCCAAATAGGGACTCTAGGCTCCGATCGCTGTCTTCGACGTAGATTTGAGTATTCGGATTCCACCCCCCATGCCATAATTCTAGATTTAAGATGTGCTCTGTCCCTCAGAAATCGTGGGTTTGGGATATCTTGTAATTAGGTCCAGATGCTGGTCTGCGGGATTATTTATTATTGATAGTTTTGGAGGGGAGACCTAGTAGAATTTGGATTAAATAATGTACGTATGAAATGGTAATGATCACTTTATGTTGTTATTTGTGAATGTTACTCGCATAGTTTTTTTATATTTATGTAAATTTTATTTTCTAAGAGACTACATATTTAATAAGTCTATCTAAGAACTATTATATATAACGTCCTGTTATACTTTTCTATAACCTGAACCCTACTTACTATATATATATTTGCGGTCAGTCACGATTGATTGGGCTTTATCTCTTTTGTCTATATATGAGTACTATTATATTATATATATATTTATATATATATATATATATAATATATATAGTGAGTCGTGTGACAAGTATTGTCGGAGGGATGACTTTCACACCTCTGAGCGGCACTAGTCTTTAAGACTATCACTATCTAGTAAGCACATATATATATATATAATATAACGTGAGGTGGCTGTTTTCCGGACATAAGAGTTTTGTGTTGTATTAGCATTATTACAGACTTAGTTTCGCTCGCGGCAAGTCTCTAACCTCTCCATAAACCTGAACAAGTACTGGCGTGCAGTATTCCTACTTCGTCCATCTTTCCATCTTCGACAAGAGCTACAGCTTTCGCACAATCTTCGAGACTGCAGTGAAAATATATAAATCTCAGACGGAGAGACTATGAACACTAAATTTGCGGAGTATAAAGGAAGATGTGCACATTTTCTCTCTTACTTCTGTGCTACCTAGCGCCCCTTTACCTTTTAGCGACTTAAGACCTTCTACGCTCTAGTGCGAGAGAGAGTGCACCGAACCTAGGATGGGTGAGGAGCACTAACTGTAAAAAGAGACAGAAACGAAAACGCACACTCTAACGTACATTCGGAGATTATACAATTCATCGAGTCTAATGTCGAGGGATTCTATATCCTTTTAGACATACTATATAGTGGGCCACAAGCCACTGCAATGTGTTCTTACCCCTCAGAAAGTGTTCAGAGAATGGTAATTATTCGATTTGTATTATGTCTACTTTCGGTTCTATAATCCTGCACACTCTAATAAAATTGAACAATACTTTGGGAAAACTCTCCTCCAGGCATTCCTTTACTGCTAAAATAATTCCAATTTTTCTTTCTCTTCTAAATCGCGGAATAATTTCACATCACACATCATCTACTTAGGTATACATATACCGCGTTGTAACCAATCCGAGTTACTGTCAATACCATCAACGCATCAAGAAGGGAATTGTACATATCTCACACTATTGGAATACCTATAGAGGCCATGATTATTCATAATCTACTTACACTCGACAAGTGTATTCTAGCAGAATAGCTATATATTATCATTTATTTACCTCATTAATTAATACCTAGTATATATATATATAACATCTATCCTATTTCTTCATCAACGTCAACAACAACTTAATTAATATTTATATAATAATATAAACTAAGTATTTAATTATATATTATTTCATCATTTATAATCAATTCTTTTACTCTAACTATAACCCTACACATAACACGACTACTAATATATGTCATGACTGAACTAAATTGTATTTAGATCTAAAACCTATAGCTTATTTAACCTAGACATTATTATAGTCTCATCATACTTAATAAATATTTATATAATATTAAAATTTCAAGATAATTAACTAATTAAGGTATAACTATAACAATACATACTAAAATTTAACCACTTCATTCCTTTATTATTAATTTGTTATATAAGTTATCATAAGCATTGTACTTATTACTTAAATATAGACTATTATAGTATTTATTATTATTATTATCTCACTCTATTTATTATCATTATTAACTTAATTATCTGCTGCTGAATATTTCTTAATTATTATGATATTATTTTATATATTATTGGACTATCCAAATCACACATTTTCACTGCCATTATCTCTCAATATCTTACTCTAACTTATTTTTATACATACTCGAGCATCAATTCACTGATTTTATACCTTTTATTTAATCTCACAATCATGTTATTAATGTTCATTCAATATAAATTATTATATTTTTAGAGAGCTCACCATCTTCTTTCTGTATATCCTAGCTGATCAACTTAATTCAGTCATTGTAAATAACTTTCACGGTCTGAAGACTACGTCGTACCCTACACGCCAACCAATCATACCTATATTCTACATTATCAACGTTTACTTTCAAACCCCTCCTTGTTAACACACCCTACAATCCATCTCCAATCATTCAAAACTCTCTTCCGATCGTCAGCACAAGAACCAAAATCCTCACACACACAGCGCACACCTATATTTAATACACACACATCAACACACTAATTATAATATCCACCACAATTACTACGCACATATTAATTAACTATAATATAACTCACATTACAATGCTCAATATCATACATACATTAATCATACATCACCTACTTCAACACACCATAGCCCACACACTAACCAACTCTCAACTCAAGATTACATTAAAAAATATTCACTAGAGGGATTTTTAAACTTAACCAATATATAGATATTACTTTATTGATATAATATAAACAACATATAAATTTATAATTAAATACTAAATATTGGGTTTTATATATTTGGGAATCACGTTACACTTATCTACTCTAAATATATCTAGTTTAATCTAAAATTATTTCAAATTATTTTATATTAAATATATCAATATTATTATATTTAAATTATGAAATATAGTCTTTCATTATATATTACATTACATTCTAAAATTAACATTTGGATTATTCAAAGTTCTTAAACTTCTATATATATAACTATATTAATATATTAAGTTCACAAGATATTATTAATTAATTATTATTTATATTAATTTAATATATTAATTTTTATATTTATTATATTATTATTATATTATTATTATAATATTATTATTATAGTTATTATTATTATTATTATTATATATTATATTTTATAATTAATTATTTATATATTTATTTATTATTTAATATTCTTATCTGTTAAATCTTTCTTTGTATTAATATTAAAATTTAGTTAAGTTAAAGTATCATAAGATTTATAAATAAATAATTTATTAAATATTTAATCAACATATAATTTCCTACCTAAGCACTATAGTAAATCACGTAACAGCAAGTCATAACACACTATTATACCCTCATACTTGGTACTACAGAAATCGTTCTATCTCGATCTGGGGCTAACGATCATTTCTCATTGTAATACACTATCATACACACCAACATAGCAAATAAATTCTTCCTGATAACATAACATGATATTTTATTAAAAACAATTTGGTTTTAATTCATCGCTACCATATTATATAATAATATATATTATATAAGTAAGTAAACAATAAAGGCAGAGTTCAAATACAGTAAAAATAGCAGTAAATACAAATAACTTATTAATCAACCTATAACTATAATTACTACGTATACATAGCTTAATTTGTACACTCTATTGATTTACTGGTTTAAATCGTTACTGTATGAAATTTTTTAAAGTATGTAATATTTATATAATAAATAATAATTTACATTGTTATAATTATAAAATACATATTTATGTAAAGCAGTTAAATAATAGCGTAAAGCAAAGTATAGACATATAAAATGACAGTAAAAGCAAATAAGTCATTAATTTAAATTTTATCATAATCTCATATTGCTTAATGCATTTGCGCTAATATTTAGTTTCCTGCTTTAAAGGTGTTGTGAAAAAGTATATATGTTTTTTAAAATTAAATTTAAGTCTCATTAAGATATATAATATATATATTATATATAATAATAATATATATTAATATAATATATATATATATTAATTATAATATATATAATTAATTATATATATTTAATATATATATATATATTATATATTAAATAATATTATATATATATTAATATATATATTATATTAATAATATATATATATATATATATATATATTTATATTATATAATTATATATATATATAATATATATAATTTATAA
Organism: Trachelipus rathkii; assembly: GCA_015478945.1. Lineage (NCBI taxonomy): Eukaryota > Metazoa > Arthropoda > Malacostraca > Isopoda > Trachelipodidae > Trachelipus > Trachelipus rathkii. The sequence goes on from JABUQX010051257.1 coordinate 29,567, forward strand.
TGTTTATCAGAACGTGAAGGGAATATAGAATGCATGTACAAACAGTACGTAAAGCTATAAAAAGCAGTAAAAATAGGAGCTTGATATTTATTCACACTCCGTTACATGCATTTTGCGCTTATTGATTTACTGTACTGTTTTAAGGCTTCTGTACAGTACTATACTTTCGTGAGAGGTACAAACACAATAGGCTCTCACACTCATAATCATGTATTAAAATAGCTCGTAAATATGAATAGCTATTAAATATAAAATAAAGCAGATAATAAAGACAAAATAATAGTGTTGTCTAAGAAATAAGTATCGCGCTCATAGTCATAGCATGTGATTGTTTCACTTCTAAGATATTTCATGAGATCCGATTTAACAGACATTTCTATTGTGAGAATGCAGTCTTATTAGAGAATTAAAAAACTTGGTAACATAATTAGCGATCGTAGTCAAAAAAGGAAATGATGAGTTATGTACGTTTAATAAAATTGCTTGATGTATTTTTCGTACAAGAACAAAATAGATCTTCTCTAGATTATAATTTGTACTTTTGTATAAGTGTAAAACTATATCACGGATTGGAGACATATGCAGATCAAGTAAGTCTCATATTAAAGCATGTCTAGACATACACAATCGAGAATCGCTGTTGTTACATACTTATCTCTATCATTCTAGGATGCTATCTTGACACGTGGGGAAGCAAAGATTACGGAGTAAGCGATAGATTCTTTAAGGAGCAGGCTACAGAAGGAACGATAGTCCGTAAAGGAATGACTTAGGATATGGGACTATGATTAGATTATCTTATAGAATTCACACAAGTAATATATATCTCGCGATTATGAATAAAGTAGTAATTAGCTTCAACGAAATCTGCTTCAACTTTGGTTGTCTATTGGTCTCCTGATCTGATTCGGAGGCCCGAAATTCAAAGCATTTTACACTTGTCTGAATCATCAGTACGTTAACAGAGTCGTTTGAGTACGAGGAGGACGATGGTTTTTTACAGTATAGTTTGTTGCGACAGAAACCACACTATGGAGCGGCAGCACAAGCGAATCACAAATCTTTAGAGGTAATGTACTCTTTTAAAATTGTCAGTTTTGAAAAAGGCACTATTATCTTTATATTTAAAGATACATACCTATACCACAATCTTTCTCTCTAAAAATTTGCGACCGTAACTCATCCTAGACAAAAGCCAAGTAGATAGAAAGAAGCGACATGGGAGTTGGCTCCAGAGATGCTGGAACTCAAAAGAGGAAGTTGGAGACCGCTATCTCCCGTCATAGATCAGATCACACAAAAACGAATAGAGATCACGAGGATCTATGGTATTCATACTATAGCATTTGCCAAGAATATGATAAACAATGACGCTATAAAAGCCATTTGATAATTGAATCATTTAAACCTCAAGTGTTTGTTACATAAGAACAGGGGTTAATCTATCCCTAATTATTTAGTTATTTATTTTATTTAAATTTTATTCATAATCTTATTACTTATATAAATGTAAATAGTATATATATAATACACACTAATCCTCCAACAACCAACTATTTTTAACACACTATTTTGTACTTATTATTTTGATTAAGTTTTTTTATTATTACGTACCTGAATATGCCGTGGGAGAGTCGGATATATGTTACATACTTGAAAGTAATATTAGGTTCGGTATATAGGTTTTTAGTTGTAATTATTTTTTTCTTTTGTTTTATTTTTAATGTGAGAAATATACTTAATATATACTTAATATATATATTCACATAAGTTGTTATATTAGGTTTCTCCTAAATTTAGTTATATATAAATATATTATTATATATATATATTATATATATATTATAAATAAATAGGAAATTAATTTAAAATTTTTTAATACATTTAGTAATGAATATTGGGAAGCGGACACCAGGGTGTAGTGTAACAAAACCGTCACCATATAATAATATAAATGAGCTAGGGGATAAAGGAATATGATGAGTAGGTCAATTAATCTGTAATAGTAACTAAATGGTGAGGGTGAATAATTAGGTGAGTGTAACAGGGTACTAAAACATACCCTACACAGGCTTAAAATATACTTAATTCACTATGAATCACGTGAATACGTTATGAAAAAGGGTCACCTTAGTGACTTATGGAGAGTACCCCTTTATTACAAAGTGATTCAGATTATATATAAAAGGTAGCCAGAAAAGTTATAATATAGATACTTATATAAAAAAAATATATCACATTACCTGTATTGACATGAGAAGTGATCAAATCTGATCCTCATTACCTGTATAAGGAGTGGAGACAAAAGCGTTCTCACTATAATAAAATAATACTCAGGAAAGATAAAAGTGGTAGTAGTCATAATACTGAAATAATAGACTTAAAGGTGAGTGTATATTGAGACGTACATGTAGTGGATACTCGAGGGTGAAAGTACAAATAAACTAGTTATAGTCATTAACTACTTTGAACCTATCACATACATAGACTAACTACCATATAAATATAACTAGGCGAATCGAGTTAACATTAAATATAAGGGGGCCCCGGGGGCTTTGAAGTATACCTACAATTTCAAAACGATATATATATATATAATTATCCTGGACTGAGTGAATTCCTACCTCAATTAGAGTATCAGTTTACGCCATCGATCTAACGAGTATGACTAAAATAAATGCCTGCATGACAGAGTGACTAAGGTCACAGAGAGTAGAGTAGTTTACATAGAGACTAGTCATTGATGTGATCAATTTATGTTCTCCTTAAACAAAAAATTATATATAATCTTATCTCGACAAACCATCGTCATTTTAGCGTGATTTGTTTTTGTAGAGAGTTCTTAGATGAGACTAACTGCGAGAGAAGAGACGAAGGTTGCGAGAATTAGATTCAATGATATGTCTTGTTGGTTTAGCTTTTCAGCAATTATAGTCCGATGAGTTGCCCGTTAGGTTATTTTCCAGCACTCCATCATCTGTGTCATCTATAAATTTATAATAATTAATTGAAAGAAAAATGACAAATAATTAATGATTATTTATCTGTTATTATGAATAGTAATATCATTTAAATCGTATATCATTTTTTAATAATTATATCTGAAATAGGGACTGATTATAATTATTTTATATATATATTTATCACAGTGAGGAAATTTAATGGTATATATATATAACTTTATAATATTTAAGAATAAAATATTTAATACGGGTGAGCCATTGTGCATTAAATATAAGTATGGGTTGTATCATTATTATATATATATATATATATATATATATTATATTTAATATAATATATATATATAATATATATATATATATATATATATATTATATATATATATATATTATAATATATATATATTTTATATATATGTACATTATAAATCTAGTAAGAACGATATTTCGAAAACTTTTATAATTATCTGGAAAAATAATCGTATCACATAGGGTTTTTCCCTCAACGGACTATTACCCAAGATTTGTCACTGAAAGCATTACATATGGCAAAGCTGATAATGTATGGGTAGGAAAAATATTTTAAAAAACTTTTATCGATAAAAGAAAATCAATTTTTCGTCATACTATGGTTAGCTTCACAATTACTTTTTGTTTCTTTACCCACCTTATTTTTAGGCCAATTTTATTACTGTTAAGTTTATGAACCCGCTTAAAAGTTGAAAGCTTCTTCGATATGCTTTTCAAACACTTCATTTTGGGACTCGAGAAGCAGCCAGTAACAAGTGATGTCTTGTATAATTTTACTCTGAGAGACTTCTAGAAAAATTTCCAGCAGAGTTACCTATCGAAATTTTGTCAATGTCTTCAACATTTCCTCCTTATATATATATAATATATATATAATATATATTATATATAGATATATATTTAAATATATATATAAAATTTTATATATATTTATAAAAGATATATATATATATATATATATATATATATATATATATATAATATATAGAGAGAGAGAGAGAAGAGAGAGAGAGAGAGAAGAGAGAGAGAGAGAGAGAGAGAGGCAAGAAGCGCTTTATAAGCCGCTGAGACTACATCCCGGCATTGGGCCAATTTGAATGTAGGGTGATTTCATTATTACCAATGATGAACTCTAATTCAACTAGTCAACACCAAATTCTAATGCTTATGGACGCGACAATTGTACTACCTCCAATATTATCTTTGTCGCTACTAATAACCCCATACCTGGCAAGGGTCTCTGTTAACACCAATGGAATGATAAGTACCTCTATCATAAATAAACTAAAAAATTATCATAATAAATATACAAACATTCACACTAACTTATTAATTATAAAAAAGGCAAAAACATTTATATATACTACTATAAATCATATAATAATAACTAAACTATCTAATAATTCTAACTAATCTAAACTACTACTATACTACTAACTATAATACTAATAAATAAAATGAATAAATAAATTAAAATTAATTAATAAATAAATTAATTCTTATAAAATTATAAATAATAAATAATAAATAAATAAAAAAATTTAAAAATATAATAATTAAAATAATTTAAATTAAATATCAAAAGCAATAAAGGATAATTATGAACTTCCCTGCTTTACTCCTTCTTTATAAAACTCATAATATGTATTTAATAGAGACATATATTTAATAATTAATTTATAGATTAAAATCATTTATAATACCGATAAATATATTAATAATTATGAAAAAGAGAAAAAAAAAATTAAAAAAAAAATTATATTAAAAAATATATTATTATATTTCATTAATAAAATTAATAGTTAATATATTAATTAATAAATATATATCAATTTAAAAATCGATAAATTATTATTATAAGCAATATAAAAATGGTAAATATATTGACAGGAGAAACAGTCGTGAAATATAGAGTAATTCCTTGGTCAAAATGAAGTTATAGAGAAATAAATATTGAATGTTAAAGTATTAAAGCCACGATTATATAGTACAAAAAAAATAAAAAAATAAAAAAAAAAAAAAAATTATAGATTTGCCAAATCAAATGGGACTAATCTCAAAAAATAATAAATTAAGAAGTGTTTAAATAATTTATATTATATATTTATAATATTTAAAAAAAATTATTAAAAGGAGTTATATAACCTTGCGTAGCAACAAGAAACCTTTGTCAAAGGTGAATCAGAAATAATTATTGATGGTGATGTCACAAAGTATAAAAATAATATATATTAAAAATTATATTTAATTCTAATTTATATATATATATAATTAAATATCTTAAGCAATGATGAGAAATTAATATGAATTAAAAATTATCACAGATATGGTAATTGATTAATAAATAATAAATTTATTATAACAGTTAAATTCTCTCTCACATCCTCATAAATCTCCTCATATAACTTCTCATCTTCATCATTACTATATTAATAATCAATAAGATATCTACATCAATCTACATAATATCATTACATATCTCTCTCATCATACATAATAATTTCATTCTCATCATAATTAATTCTCTACATAAATAATATCTCTAATACATCAAATATCTACTTCAATCACATCCTCATATTCTACTATCTAACTATCATAAATTCATACTCTCTCAATATCTTCTACTCATCTATACTAATTCATTCATACTTTCAATAATTAATAGGTTAATTCAATAATTAATTTAATTTCTCTATCCTCTCAATATTAATAATAATCATACTAATACTAATTACATATTCATATCATAATAATAATAATTCTCAAAAAGGGAATATGGTCTAAGTCCTAATCTTATTCTAATAAAATCTCTCTTTTCCTCAATCTATTTCTAATAGGTACAAAAACGGTCTTTGACAAACGCAACTTAACTCTCTCATATTGGGTGGCCGGATCTCCTCCCTCCAAGGTACCAATCACAAGCTCTATCACTCTAATCCTTGGATATTCTATTGCCTGCATCGGGCGAAGTGCTCGGGTCTTCTACATATCTCATACTGTCAATGCGATGCGGGCACTCAATCTGAAAATTATTCTTTCTAAGAATACCTCGCATAACTCTACGCGTTAAAATAAGTACATAACATCAATTTACTATACAAAGCTATTCATTCTCTCTCTCACTCTCTCTCTATAATAAGTCAAATACCAATTGCAAAATCATTTCTTCATGGTTTCCATATGAAACTTTTAATGAGTTAGGGATGCATAAGATGTAGGATGTAACTATTTCTGTTGCCAAATGTTAAATACGATACTGTGCTGAGATGGTAGCATTTTGAAGTGCACAGATGCTCCTCGATGGAAACTCTGAAAATTTTACATAAACCAATGAGGTATTCTACATGAGAGATAAAAAATAAATAAGTCGTGCAGAACAAGTTAAACACTAAACAGAAACCCTAAAGTTTAAGATATAGCCTAGAGGCGCACATATATGCAAACACAAATAGACCAACAGAGAAAAAATAATTACTCTACTTTTAATTTTGAATAACAAGGACAGGAACATTTTCAGTAATGCAAATGTAACTACAAGCAATGGTATTCTCTATCTCATATAGAACATAACGTGAACACGGTACAAATTAATATAAAATAATAACGAAATGTCCGATTACCAGTATCATATTATATATACGAAAGAAAAAAAAGACACGAATCTTATATTAATTAAAACTTCACATTTCTTTTTTAATATTTTACTTAACTTTCATATGGCTCTAATTACTTTAATAATTATATATTTATGTAAATAATATGTATATTATTATATTAATATTTAATTTTATTTAGCTAAATAGATTTTAATAAAAATATTATTATCCTTGAGAAATAGGTACCAACGTGAGATGGAACGAAAAGATTATCTGAGGATATGTTTCGAATAGCAATATTATTTTGTTTAATTATCTCAAGAATAATGTCTATAATAATAAAAAATTAAACATGAAATTTAAGAGATAAGTTTTGTGAGAATTATGTCGCCTTACAAAAATAATAGTAATATAAATATATAATAAATGATATAATAATATAAAAATAATAATTATAAATAATAATATAATAATTATAAATAAATGAATATAATAAATAATAAATAATAATTAATATATAATATAATTATATAAAATAATAATAATAATTAAAAATAAATAAATAATAATATATTTAATATAATATAATAATATAACAATGTGTAATAGATACATATAAAAGGCTCTGATGCAGCGTATGAAGGCACATCACCGATGAGAATTAATATTTTTTCGCATAACCCTATGATTATTTTATTAAATTACCATAAATATATAAGCAGTAAAAAACATATCAATACTAAATAATAATAGAGATATATAATAATAAATACAGATAAGATCCAAAAATACCCACTGTTGAAACACATTAATAATAAATATTCAATAATTATAACATATGAAAAGAATTAATAATAACAATTATTATTATAAATATTTAAAAAGTGCATATGCTTCTTTTAGTGTAATAATAATCAAATATATAATAATAAGTAATAATAATAGATTATTAATAAAAAGCGGGAAAAAGAAAATAGAAATATTATAGGGATTACCAATTTCAGTGCCGTGGAAGTTGCGCCCGACAAAAGGCATTGGGTGGTGCTGACATGGCTCGCGTTTTTGGAATTAAAATTTAGTGAAAGGTGAAGATTGTATCAGATATAAATATTAATAAGTTCAACAGCTACACTTTTCTCTGCAGAAAGCGTAGCCAATTGGAAGTGAGATGGGGTGGAACACTGTGGTGTGAAATATAGGGAACGTGGTCGTGGCCAGAAGAAATTGGAAAGAAACCCTTTATCAGGTGGTTCCCATTCAGATATTAGTCATCGTATGTTGTTAATAAGAAATTTATAGCTGCTTACCATTTAAGATGAATTATTTGTTCGCCTCTGTGGATACGACGGATTAGCGAAGTTTACATAGGGACTTAAACACCTCGACGTTTTGTAATGGATACCCTACAATGGGATCACAAGAGAGTGTATGTTATAACTAAGCAATCAGGGCCTTGGCACCACTACTAAAACAGCTACACAGCTCGAACCAGCACACATGTTCTGCCGAGATTGAGGCGAGGAAATAACGGTACGGCGCGGTCACTCAAAGGACAGAGGATAAGATCCCGTTAGGTCAAATCCTGGTTTGTCAGTGGTAAAAACTTTATCTGATTACGCTGAGAATAAATATTCGGTGTATAATGTCAATAGATGAGCAACGTAGTGTAAGGATGTCTTATACTGAGAACAGAATGGCACACACGGTGGTGCTCCATTCTAGGTCGAAGAATCCGGCTATATCAAGATTTGGCAAGTGAGATTACTCCTGTATTTCCAAATTACAACATATCCACATTCACATAGTATAATGAGACATAAGTACATACTAATATGGCGATCAGTGTGACATAGGCAGGACGTACGTAGCGTACCATATACGTAACTGGCGTTTATATAGTAAAACCAATTTATTTACTTATACTGCGTAGTAATATATGTTAGATACAGTTTAAGGTGTAATACCATTGTCTCATTAATATAACAATAAACAGCAAGGTAACTTCAATATTAAAAGCTTAGCAGGAGGATATACATATTTGGCCAGTTATCATGATCTTCCTGAGCGTGTATTAATAGATTAACAGGATATAAATTTCCACATTATTTAATTATATCCGTTGGTTCACACGGAGCCCCTTGAATATAATATATACCTCGTGACGGAATAATATATACATTAAATTTGTCAGGTACCTATATAACTGAGAGGTCCGGCTTAATATATAGTATATATAATATATATATATAATATATATATAATATATAAGTAGTATATATATATATATATATATTTATATTATAGAAATATATTTGGATTTCTAGATCTGATCCTAATATAAAGGGCGAAAAACACTGGTGGCATCAAACTCCATTTCATGGTGATTATAGGATCGGGTCGGTTTTCAATTATTCCTAAACCGTTTCGGGGATTATATAACAATCAATCCTCAGGTAGACTAAAAATGAAAATTAAAACTAAGAGATTAAAATTTATCCCCTACTTTTTAAAATGTTAAAAGTTAAATGAAACTAAAAAAGAAGATAAAAGAAACAAAAAATAAAATACTAATTAAGGAATAATTTAAATGATAATTTCAAAACAAAATCAGTTATCATTAATAATCATAGTTTCACTAAGAAAGACAATTAAAACTAATAACAATTATAGTAATACTAAAAATAAAATAAATACAATAAAATAATAATAATGAAAAAAAAAAACAAAAAAAAAATAATAATAATAATAAATAATAAAATAATAATAATAATAATAATAATAAATATATATAATATAATATAATAGTATAATAATATAAATAATAATAAATTAAATTGAATAATAATAATAATAATAATAATAATAATAATAATAATAATAATAATAATAATAATAATAATAATAATAATAATAATAATAATAATAATAATAATTCAGAATGAATAATAAATAACAAATAATAAATATATAAAATAATATAAAATAATGAGATAATAATAATAATAATAATATAATAATAATAATAATAATAATAATATTAATAATAATGAATAATAATAAAAGAAAAATGGACCAACATTTGACAATATAATATAAAAGTGAATGTAACCAACCCACCAACACTCCCAAACAAGCGAGAAGAAGCAAGACGTATACAGAAAGCATAAAAGATTAAACTAGGTAACGAGGTAGTTGGTTGTTACATCAAATCGTGTGTAGTTGGGCAGAGCTTGAAGTGATATTTAGAGGGGAACGGAGACTGTGTATAAATAAAGATTCTATAATGCGACCTTCTTTAATGGATTTAAAAGGTTTCAAGATTGAGAAGTTATTGTTTAGGATGGGATGATCGTTCTGGAATTTTGTTATTTAATTTCGTATCTACTCAGTTCAAAAAACTTCTACAATTGCCACGAAGACACCATCTTCCTTTTTAACAACATTCTTCACCAACAACAGAAGGATGGCATGGCGATGGGATCGCCGCTGGCCCAGCCTTTGCAAATGCTTTTCTCACACATCTCATGAATCTATTTGGTTGGAACAGTGCCCGCCCCTCTTCAAACCATATTTTACCGCTGATACCCCGACGATTGCTTGATCATCATTCGAAGATCATTCACATCTTGCACAATTTTTGGACATCTACAATAAACAACCCAAATATTAAATTCATATGGAACTAGAACCAACAGACGCCTCCTTCTTAGATGTAACTATCGAACATAAATCTAATGGTTTCCACACTTTGATAGTAAACCTTCCTCTACTATCCTGGGTACTAACTTCTTCAGCTTCATTTCCCCTAACTTCATTAGTAGTATTTTATGTCTGATTGATCG
>JABUQX010051257.1:45000-55000 GCA_015478945.1 Trachelipus rathkii
TGAGAGAATCGTTGATGAAAAGTAAGAATAAAGTGGAGATAAAACAAAACCTTGAGGAACGCCACAATTAACAGAAAGGAGGAAGAATGCTCCCATCAGAGGCTGATGATGGAGCCGACCAGAGAGAAAACTGAACAAGCAGTAACAAAGAGAGAGGAAACTGCAAAGAAGGAGCTTAGAGGAGTAGCGACGCATGCCATACTTCGACAAAAGCCTTGATATATGAGTGCCACACCCAATGACTCCAATAGTCCCCTAAGGGCAAAGACCAAAAATAAGATCGGAAGTATGTACCAGTTGACCTAACGTCGAAAGCCATACTGATGGATCAGCAAAAGGCGAATAAACTACGATGAAGCCAGGGAAATGAAATTAGGAAAGTTCAAGATCTAGATTAGAAACAAATAGAGCATAAGAAAGAATAGGTAAAGATCAGCAGCCGGCTGCCCTGTTTCGGGATTGGGTGGACATATCGCGCTTCCACACTGTAGAAATGTAATATTCAAGGCATAGAGAAAGAGTTTGAAGAGGGACAGGGCCAGCTCGGAAGCACCCCTCAAAACACAGGAGGAATGCCATCCTCGGGCCAACCCTCCTGACATTCAAGATCTCAGAATCCCATGCACCCGATCCTGCGTAATCACGGGAAGAGGCATGGGAAACCTGAGAGAAGACGAAGCTCAGGAGAGGTGCCCGGAAATCGTCCCAGGAGAATTGAGAAAAAAGAGCCGCAAAAGATAGCCTTTTCAGTAGAATAGCTACAGAACCGTCAAGCGATAAGTGAGGAGGCAGATTACAAAAAGTATTAAAGATGTTTGGCAAGAGCCAGAATTTTTATCAGTAGGGAGAGCCAAGTAGGTTGTCGCACTTTCTTGTTTAGTGTGAAGCGCGCGTCGCTGTCGATATAATTATCTCTGCAACCGATTTGCCGGTAGCAGAAGGAAATTGTAAGTAGTGAAGAAACGTAAGAGTTTGTCCATGCCTGAATCAATGTCTCTTCTCCGATTGAGGCGAAGAAGCATCCCCCATCGATACATTGGATCTTGGAGAAACAGATTGAGTTGAATGATGAATTAACCACTCAGACCCTCGACGATACGCACGGCCCTACCTTTCAGCGGACGCGAAGCGTCCCCGATCAAAGCAAGATTACTCCAAGCATAGTTGGCAAAGAATACGACGCAACGCCCCCATTAGCCCGATTAAGTGCAGAAGTATGTTGGGCATGGTGGAGCTGCGGGAAAAAAAGTTTAAAATTAAAAGCACAAAGAGTGTGGTCAGAGTACCGATAAGGGAAATGTGTACTATATCGACAAGGATAGGTGAAACATAAATCACGCGGTTCAAGAATGTTAGCCGATCTGGTATTTGGGTAGGTTAGTTAATTAACTTTCCATGATCGTTGAGAAACTGAATGTTTGGCCTCCCTCCCCTCCTGCAGCAGTATGAGAGACCCACCACTCAGTGGATGTACGGTTGAATATCCCTAAATAGATGATCCAGCATTTGATGGGAAGAATACAGTCTCATGAGAAGTAGTAGATAATTCAACAAAGGGGAAAATCTGTTTCCTTAGGGGAGCAGTAGCAAAAACACAGAAAATGGTAGAGTACGGAGAAAGATTTAAGCCAACATAACATCGAAATAAGAGATCAAAGATCTCAAGACTGTTAGCAGAGGTTAATCGTTATATAGCACAGACTGACACACATTTAGTCAGGAAAGAAGAAAAGGTTAATAGTGGAAGAAATTAAGTTTTTGAAAAAGTAATCCCTGCTAAGCCTGGTCTCAGACAGTAATAAATGTAAGGTTCAGAGCTAGAGAGGTAACATAAATAAATCCGTTTGGTAAGTCATTTCGACCAGTAATTAAAATAAATCATTGAATCAGTTTACATTAGTATACCAATGGTAGTATAATATAATAATTTCAAGAACACATTTACTCTCAGATACCCAACATATTTAATTAATAATATAAAATATAAGAATAAATAAAAAAAATAGATAATAAAATTTTGAGACTATACTGATATTTAAAAGAGAAAATGAGTAATAATAAAAGAAATATTTCCAATAAAATAAAATAAATATCCTAATTCATAAAAAGAAATAATAATAATAATAATAATACTAGAAATAATAATAATAATAATATACAGGTGAAGCATGAATTAAAAGGTTGTAATCATGATTTTTTAAAGAATTATGCTCAGTTCATATTTCAAGCTACAAATGCATTCTCAAAATATTATTATTATTATTATTATTATTATTAGATTATATATATTTTATTATTAATTATTATATATAATTATTATATATTATTATTATTATTATTTATTATTATTATTATTATCATATGCGTAGTAGTATTAGCTGTATTATTATTATTATTATTATTATATTATTATTATTATTATTATTATTATTATAGTAGTAAATAGTAAGAATGTAGTAGTAGTAGTGTAGTATTAGAATAAATAGCAAGTAGTAGTAGTAGTGTAGTAGTTGTGTAGCAGTTTATAACATAGTAGTATTAGTAATAGTGCATTCTTCGAATAAATACGACTGTTAGACATTAAAATAAGTGACAATGATTCCCTGTTTACCTTTACTTCGATGTACCTTTCGGTTTTCTTCCTCTCCGACAGATGGTGCTCCATCGCCATCAAGATATCCCACTTCTGCTTCGCTTTCTCCTTCATCCACAGACAACGGAGAGGGGTAATGCATTGATAAATCGGTGACTTTGTCCCAAATCTTTAATGTGCTTCGTCCCCTGGAATCACTACACTCTCTGGACGTTTCCTGGACAGTCGAATTACACAGAAGAAATCCGCAAGAATTGCATTTGAATTTTACTGAATCACTGTTGCAGCCCAAGCACGTTGGTTTTGTAAACTAGAAATTATATGTATAGTATATAATAGTATATATATATAATATTAATAATAGATATATATATATATATATATTTATATAATATATATATATAGATATAATAAGAATATATACATAATAATAATATAATATATTTAATACCTATATATATTTTATATATAATATATATATATACTTATATATAATATATAAATATTAAATATATATATATATATATTAATAATAAATAAGATATATATATATAGTATATATAGATATATAATATATAATAATAATATATATATATATATTATATATATATATAATATATAAATAAATTATATATATATATAGTAATAATATATACTATATATATATACATACTAGATCTGCAATGAAATAGTAGTTATAGGGAGAGTAAGTTCAGAAAACACCTTATTTGTGAAGTAATTTGGACCAGTTATGAATGAGGTGTACCTATGAACTAAGTAAGAGAATTAAAAAATAAATGACTTTCATCTGAGAAATCTTCGTTTTGCAGACGATATTGATCTGCAACACTTGTAGATAATTTAGGTGCAGGTAGCAAAATTGTAAGGATACAAATGATTAAAAAAAGAAAGAAAAGAAAAACTATAATGTGTGAAAAGAATTTGTTACTCTTCAGCTAATGTAAATTAAGAATCTGATTTTGGAACATGTTTGAAGAATATACACACTTGGACTAGCTTATATCAGCAGATATTTAACTTAAAAAAAGAGAGAAAATCAAAAAGGCAGGAATATGGTAGCCTTCGAGAAGTCCGGTAATGATAACTCTGTTGAACTTAAAAAAAGAAATGTGCATGCTGCAAGCACATTTGAATGTGAATCATGGACTGTTAACACCAAAACGTTGCAAAAATATCAGACTATTCAAAAAAAGGTACATATAGATATATGAAACAATTAATATGAAAGGGAAAGACAAAATTATATAAGATAGGTCTCAAACAAAAATAAAGGACAATGTTACCACATTCATAAAATGTTGCAGACGGAAGAAGCAGGGCACATAGCCAAATGAAAAAAATGATAATAAATGGACAAAATACGTTCTAGACAGGGCTCCTTTAGATAAGAAAAGACCTCAGAAAAATAATTCAAAAGTTAGGTTGATGAAATTAGGAATATGATACAGATATAATATTTCAGAGTGAAGTGCAAAGACAGAAAATATGGAAGAGCGAGAGGCTCTTATGCAGTACTAGATGTAGAAATATATATATATATATATATATATATATATATATATATTATATATAGTAAATATAAGAAACTATTATAATATAATATATAATATATAATATATATATATATATATATATAGGGTAATTCAAAATGTAAGGATGAGACGTACACACCAGTAGTAGCAAAAAAGTCTCAGTGAATATGGGTCCGCAAATAAGCCGTTTGTGAGATACGTGCAAATGTTATGTTGAGATCTACCACTGACCTGTGTATAATATATTAATGCCCTTCGAGTCGCTTTCACCCTACAACCTAAGTACGCTAGACTGCCTCCAAGTGTTTCTCGACTTTAACCTCATAGATTAATATATGTTCCTATGTAGAGTTAATGTATAGAAGTTACCCCATTCCCTCCCTTTTCTTATATATTATTTTACAGCAAATTTTATATCTGCTCTATTAGTATTATAACGGATTTATGAGAAAAAAGTTTTATATATATATATATATTATGTATAAATTAAAATATATTATATATATACATATGTATTATATGAAATAAATATAGTATCTATAATTGAAATAAATTATTATATTATATATATTATTCTAAATGAATATATTCACATAATGTAAGAATTATGTGTACATGCATAATAAACTTACCCTCATTTCATTGTAAAAACCGTAATTTCTCTTTATTGGTATTTCAGTATTTAGGTATTAGTATAATTATACTTCAAAATTACATGGAAGTAAATAAGTTATATACCTATATATATATCTTCTATATTAATAGTAATGTATGTATGCATTCACTATTATTAGCACCATCCTAAGAATTATTCTGACTTTGGCATTGTCTGTAAAACAATTTGAATATATTAAAATACTGGACTTTGTAAATCATTTAAACTTATATCTCCTGTCAGAAAAAAGTATTCATTCTTACTCATTGTCAGAATACCATTCACAAAGTGGAAAACTGTACTGGCAATCAGTGGTATTTTGAAACTATTGGATCGACCAAAGGGTTGGCAGATGGATCGATTAATTGTGCCTATCTTTGATATATATATCAAGTACGTCTCTATATAGTTTCTTGCGACGTTAGAGTAGTTTCCTCATCAAAATAACAAACTCTTAATTAGTTGTCCGATGAGTTTGTTTCTATGATCTATTGCAAGGGAGTGTTCCCGCTCATACCGTGTTTGGTCGACGCTCATATGCTGGCGAGTGCATCTTCTTGTGTATTGCCGTGTTTTGCTCTGCTCTAGACGTATTGACTCATGGAATCTATCATTATTACAGATGCTAGTGATCTTATGGAAGCTTGAAATTATATTCACTTTATTTTCTGCTGCTCAAATAAATTAATATCTATTCCATTGCAGAGGATGTATTGTGAGCGTCTATATTGGTTTGTCAATAGCAATTACTTGACAATACTTATTGCATCTTTTAGTGTGTAAAGAGTATATACAAGCACTACTGTTTTTGTGTGTTCATAAACGCCGCAAATCTACGATCAAACTAAAACACCTATCTGTGTGCACCGCTTTAACATCTAATAATTATTAATATTTCAATAACATATTTGACCATGTATAGATATTTTGTGCATCAAATTGAAATGTAACTCCTTATCTTAAATTTCTCGTCCGGACATTTTGGTAACAGGCTCGCAAGAATGTCAATTTATCTGCGACTAAGATACGAAATATTATGACAAAAAGTTTTTATCTCATCTCTTGACCTCAATCAACATACAATCTAGCTGCGGTCATGGAATATGAAGAGTTATTAATTAATACGCTAAGAGCTGTTACTACGCTCGATATCACATTTCTAAACATTCATTTACTGTAATGTGCTAGATGAAAACATTTCCTTAATTATTAACCTAAGAGAGCGCTTATATAAATACATATAATAGAATTTAATACCTAACAGTCCATTGATTACTGCCCTTTCTCTCCAGTTGAGAATTGACTCATTTATTAGTATGTAATGCTTTTCATATTATTATGAAGATCCATGATTTCATATTTTGTCTATACATGGAATTACCTTTTGAACCGTCTATATTTATACGCGATACGGTTGACTATTTACTGTAATGTGACTAGTACTGTTCCCAAGCAGTCCATTAGTTGACTGATTCCTCCAGATATGTACACTTAATGTTCGCTCACACTTATTAAGAAAGTAAATTTCAAAGAAAGTTGGTACAGAAAGTAAGCCTAGAAAGGTATCCTCGGCTAAATGTAATTATTGCACCACATTTTACAGAAATAAGTCAGTCAGTTTGAAAATTATAATATTTTACCTGTCACTAATATACTATATTATATACTAACATCCATACGGAATACAAAAAAGAATTATATCCTAAATTTAGGCCTAAGTAGTTATTTCTAACCCATTATACAGAGAGAGCGTCAGTTCTCATTATCTGTATAGTGGACGGTGTTGTTATTAGTGTTATTCGTGTATGGTATATAATTATTCAATGTACATAGATAATAATTAATAATATAAAGAAAATCAAGAATTATTTAAAAATTTGAAAATATATTATATTTATATATTAACCTATTATGAGCGTATAAATATATATAGATGTAAGTGAAATAATTGCTATTTTTTAATAATAAAAATACTATAGAAGATTTTCTATTAAGGGGTGTGTATTGATTAGCAGAGTGAAAGAACTTATATTTTTGTTATTTTTAATATATATATATTATTACATGGTACTAAAGATGATGTAAAGCAGTAAGTCAATTATAGTATAGCAAATACGTTTATGCATGCCATGCGTGTCTTTTTAGCGGCCAAGATGGTGGTGCTAGGGCTGGCCTACTGATTTTACTGATTTATGCTGGTTAAAGGTGACGTAAGTGCATAGTAATACGAGAGAAGGAATCTCTGCAAATAGCTATAGAGAGGTGGGAAGATATATCGCAAGAAATGGAGTGAAAGCCCTGCGTATATAAACTTACCACTGTTCCTTCCTTAAACAAAGAAGTATTAACAGTAAATAATAAAATTCTTTGTTCAAAGATAATTGCATATTTGAGCCTTATTTATAGTGAGTAGAGAAGATTTCCAGACGCACATTTCAGAAAAATATTCCATCAACCTCTCTTAGTTCATTTTAGAGCGTTCACGGGACTGCGACGGGACCCATGCTCACATAGGCATCTCGTCCAGTTGGGGGTCAGTTCTACTATTGTGATACATAGGTTTAATGTAGGACCACTAACAACTGTTTAATAAACTTCCTCGTCCTCACAAATATCCCCTGTCGCATGTATTACGGTACTGATGTACCTTTTTATGGCTGAGGGCCGTTCTTTCGTTGTGTTGTTTCGCCTCTGCGAAAACTCAATATTTCTCGCTCCAGCATTCTTTACTGAACTCAATCCACTTTTCTTCGGATCTCCAGTCGGTCGATTCCCAAACACACACTCACTCACTATACATCCGCTTAACCAACCATACTTCATCCATCCTTTCCACATGACAAACCACCTCAACTTACTTTCATTACTCCCTCGATTTATCCCCTTCTTATCACCACATAACTCTCTAATAGCTGTGTTCAATTTTTTGATTCGTGTTTATATGAGTGTTCTGTCTGCACCAACTAAACACGCCCTCTCTGTAGATGTCCATCTGAACACATTGCTTTCTAAATTGAGATCTATACCTCTTATCCAGGACCAGAGTCTCACTACATAGATTAACGCCATTGTGTGTGTGGTGTTAGTGATTAAAACTATACGCTTCATTTATAGTGCGCGCTAGCACACCCAAGACATAGTCCTTTCACATCTATACGCAGTGATGGATTTGTATGCAGCAGCCATGTGCGCTCCAGCCATTTCAGTGAGATTATGTTTGTGTGTGCGCCTAGTACGTTGCTGCCTCATCATCCTTTCCCTTTTCATCCTAAATATTAGTGTTTTATAATAATAATATCCTAAAATATAATTTACATTACACTTCATGATATGCCAACTTAGACTCACTTAGTGCAGCTTCGTCGTCTTTTACGAAATCAAAAAATAATGTCTATCAACTCTGAATTAATACCTTAACATTACTCTTATCTAAATTTATTTAAAATATTACAAAAATTGCAACTTAACAAAATAATAAGAATATACAAATAAATAAACGCGTAGCGAGAGATCTCTCTTAAAACAATAATAAATCAATAACTAATATCTTCATCTTACTTTTCAAGATTCATATACTTCACAGCGAGAAAGCTCCAAATGATCATACGAGCATATTTGTTAATAGGTAAAGAACAGGCAACTCGTGCCAATCTCGTCTTTCACTGCAGTTCCTATCTATTTCTAACAAACATCCTGATACTCCTGCCCTTATAATTTTCCACAGTCTAATTCCAAAACTATGTTTATGGCTCACCGCATCCAGTATAATGCAGCATGTGTGGAGAGAGTGATACTAAAAGGACGAAACGATAACATCCTGCCTTTGCTAACACAGTAAGATAATCTAAATATAATGAACCAATAAATCCCTTCCTTTGACACCATTGTGTTTAGTCCACATTCTTACATTCGAATCTCATTTTTATTCCTGAATATCGTTTTACCTGTACCTTAAGATACTTTTTTAGTATTTACCATGTTTCAAGATGTACTACCAAATCTCAATATCGCAGTAAAGTCATATCACTAACATTTAGACGCATAGAAGCTTCTCTAATTAATAACATCATATATCGCCAGTTTAAGCAGTGCGTGCAAATCCTTTTAAACTAGAAACAATTCAACGTCTGAAAAGGAGTTGTTTCCAAGCTTCCCCATGCATTTTTCTAAAATACTCTCTGCAGTTCAATGTAAAATAAATATGAAAATGCATTCAACATGGATGATATGATAATGCATTCAACCTGCTAAATGCTCACGTTAGTTAGTCTCTATTCACCAATCAGTCATTCAGCCATGATTGTCATCTGCTGATTACTGCTTCTCTGAGTGCACCAATAAAAATCGTACTGAAAAGACTTTCTTGGGTCCATCTTTATGATAAAGTAAAGCCAAATGATGGCGACAGCTATTGTTGAAACAGTGAGTGTCCAAATGAATCCCGAAAAAGGCATAATAAGCTTCATCCAATCTGGGAAAGGCGCTGGAATCATTAAAAGGAAGGTGAAACCTTCGCTGTGAGATGGCAAAACAACTTCAAAGTCATGAATTATCTCTAATCGCAAACGCAATACATTAATTGGTTATGTCGCTGTCTTTGTACCTTCAAGTCTCCCAAAAGCCACAGTCCAAGTTTCGTTTACATTATCCCCCATTCTCCTTTTTCATTGGCGACAAAGTTTCTAAAGAAAAGGTTCAATTTATTTCCTATTGCCTCTCAGAATATCCAATATAGAGCCAACTAGTTTCTTTGTTTCATTCCGTTCCCCCGAATTGTAAAGGACGGAAAGCTCCCAAACGTGTTGCAACTTTGATGTAGCTGTTCCATCAAAATGATGAAATTCTGTTAATAAAAAACAAAGGAGCTTTTCTCTTTATGTTTCTTTGAAGTCAAGAATATCTTCCACGAAAACTTTCCGCTCTTTTCTTTTTTAAAAGGATGAAGACTATAAAGTGAAAAAAACGGTTCGCTCTTTTTGTATGTAAGTTCAGCAATAAAAATACATTTTGACCTCTGAATGGCAGAAGAGAAAAGATTTTCGTCAAGAGGGGTTCGAATATTTAAATAAACAAGTACAGTTTTATGTGGCGCCCATTTATTATCAATGGAGACTTTCTCAAAAAAATTATCAATGTTGTGAGCTATTATTACCACAATAAAACTTTCTCCATTTACAAACTCTCGAGAGTACATTTCTA
>JABUQX010051257.1:60000-64888 GCA_015478945.1 Trachelipus rathkii
TCAAAACAACCGCATATATAAAAAACTTATCTAAATAAAAAATGTGTATCTTCCCCGGCTACAAATGTCATGAAAATTTCATACATATCGGATAAACAGAATAAAATATCGCAAATTTTCAATTTGAAAATCCCTAAAAAAATTTGAAAATCAACCATTGCTCAAATATGAGGTCAAATATCAAAATTCTGTTCCTAAATAGTCCAATCTTTATATAGTTCTAGTTTAAGTTTGAAGTCATTTTGGAAAAAAATTGTAGGAGGAGATAGGATAAATGTCAAAAACATGAAAATGAAAAATGAAAAACAATGACTACAGACAGAAAAACAACGTTTTAGACGTAAGAAAAACTGCCGTTTGGTGAAAATTAAGAATTTTATGTCCATTTTTAGATGGGTTGGAAATTGATCTCTGCCCGGAGCAAAAATTGGACCCTGTCCTTAATTGCAAAAGTCAAAGAAATCCTATACAATTGGTGAAAAATTAGTGAAATCTTGTTTGTTTAAAGCAGCGGAAGAAGTTTTAGGTGAAGAAGACGTTAAAACGAAAATTCAGGTGATTTCGTTGTCAAATCACACAGTGATATCTCGAATAGAAAAAATGTCGCAAGATGTTGAAGATCAACTGAGTGAAGTAAAAAATTCTCCCTACTTCGCTCTGCAGTGTGACGAAAGCACTGATGTTGCTCAGTGTTGTCAATTACTTGTCTTTGTTCGATATTTAGGACAAGGTATATTTTAATCAAGGAAGAACTTCTACTTACACGGGAATTGGAAGCTACATCGAAAGGAAAGGACGTTATGAAAGTAATTTGTGATTCTTTCGAGAAAAATGGATTAAAGAGAGAAAATCTTGCTGGGTTTTGTACTGATGGTGCTCCAGCGATGTAGTAGTGTCTTAATTACACATTTTTTTCAAAAATTTGTGCGCTGACTTGCACGCAGAACACAAAAATGCTACTTTCTCACACTGAGGTTCTTTTGGCTTTCGAAAGGAAATATGTTGAACCGCTTGTTTGAGTTAAGAGAAGAGCTGGAAGGTATTTTAAATATAATAAAAAATGACCGCTTTGGTGGAACAGTTTTGTCAAAAAAAAATTTGAAATGCATCTTGCCTACCTCGTGGATATATTCACCTATTTGAACAATCTAAATTTGCAGTTGCAAGGTTATGGAAATGAAAAATTGGAATGCATGACAAACATATTTGTATTTGAAGAACAAAACTGCGTTCGTTCTTTGCAAAATAGATCTGTGGTCTGACAAAATTCAAGCAAAGAATTCTTTGCCTCTCCAACTCTGAGATCATTTGCTGATAACCAAACTTATTCTAGCATCACGTCAGAGGTTTCAGCGCAATGTATTGCATCACCTTCAAAGTTTGAAACAAGAATTCATTCGTTATTTCCCACTAATGTGACAAAAAATGGAACAAAAGTCCTTAAAAAAAAATAATACGTAATCCTTTCGGTGTCAGTCCCAAAAACCTCCCTGATGAAATCCAAGATGAAGCTACGAACTTCAAAAACGATAGTAACGTTCAAATGATTCATTGAATTAGGTTATTAATATCGAGGAGTTGTAGTGCAAGAAAGCAATCCCCTATTCAATCATTCGAGGAAGAGCCTTGTGGTATCTTGTCCTTTATTCAACAACTATTTTATGTGAATAGGAATTCTCTTCTCTGCTACAGATAAAAAAACAAAATAAAACACGCTTGATGAAAACGATGACATACAGTCTACCATGAGCAAAGATACAATCCAGAGAATTTCAAAGGTACGAGAATGCAAGCACAAAGATTCACATTGGAATTAATTAAAGAAGGGAGTAAATATATATCATATATAATATTATATAATATATTATACTATATATATATTAATATATATATAATTATATATATATAAAATATATATGTATATATATATATATATATATAATATACATATATAATTATATATATATATAAAATGATATATATATATATATATATATATATTATTATATATATATTAATAATATATATATATATATATAATATATATATATATTATATATCATATATATAATTATATATATATATATATATATAATATACATATATATATATAATATATAATTATATATATAATATATATATATATTATATATAATATATATATAATATATATATATAATATATAATATATATATAAATATATAGTATATATAATATATATTATATATATATATATATTATATATATATATATAATATATATAATATATATATATATATAAATTGTAATATTGTTTTGGAAGTGGTTGATCCGCACAAAATTAAATTTCTAATTTTAGAATTAGTGGTCCATGGTATATTTTAAGGTTGGGAACACTGCTCTAAAGGAGCGAACTAGACATTGCTTGTCCCTGAGACATATTTACACCTTAAATGAACAGTCACTTCTAGTGTATTGATCCATAATGGAGCGGCTGTTCCCCCCCCCCAATTTTTTTTTTTTTAAGAATCCTGACTGTATACCGCATAAACCATTCTTATAACCGCTTTAGAGGTCACCACAACAATTCCTTGACGAACTGTTGTATTGATAAACTTAAGTAGCATACCCATACTGTCATATACTTCTTTTAGATGGACGGAATGGGCAGTGGTGACGGATGACATTATATTATGATTATGCGAGATGTCTGCTCTGTTTATTCTGTGACGAATTGACAAAGAGGTGCCAGTCAGATGCCACTCAAGTCCGATCGCATTTCTGTATGTAATTTACAATTGATGATATGGTAATAAACAAACAGAGAGGACCATCTACTGTAAACAATTCTGTTACTTCAAAAATTGTGAAGTAAATGTTTTCCTTTATATCTTGAGGTGACGAAAGCTCTGCGTTTTCCTTTTAACAGTAAATGTCTCGAACAAACATTGACTGCCTGAGTTAACATTTTTGAACTCAAAATTTCTACCTTCAAGTTGTAATGTTGTGTCTGCCAGATGTCCATGTCCCAGAGAGGACAGTTGCACCGTTCATCACTGTTAGCAGGATAAGGTTAAGGTATTAAAATGCACATAACTCGGAAAAGCGCTTCAGTAACTACTTTTTTATGTAAAAAGAAATATACTACGATAAAGAATACATAGAACAGCTGGACATGCTAACTACATTGTTGCATCTCAAAGGAAACTTCTGAAGCTATGGTTTTCAACAATCACTTCTTATTTCGATCTATTATTGAAGTTAGTAGTATCAGCTATGGAAAATCAGCAATGTTTCATAATGTTTTCACTGTCCTACGGCAAATTCAGGTTTGGATAACACCAATTTGTTGTTTAATTTTTTGGCAGTAAACCCCTAAATATTAATACAACTAAACAATAGTCTGCAAAACCAAAAGCCAAATACATATTCCATTTGAACAGTCAGAACAGATTTGATAGTGGGGGCCATGGTCTATCTTGTTACCTAGATGACCTCAAAAGTAAAATACAAATTTTATTGATCTCTTACCTTTGGCTGTAATACTTTATCTCTGTGCTTTGGTAGAGTTGTTATATAGAAATTGTCTGGGTCATTTCTTGCCATTGTCGAGGGGGCATGTTGGACTGATCTGAGAGCAAACATAAATGTAAAAAAAAAGGTAACATTAATTTATTCAACAAGTTCTTGGAATCAAACGGATTTTGACACAAAGGATGTCAAAACTTCAAAGGCAGAGCGTTTTACCCTGAAGCCAAAAAATTGCGCTAAGACAGTATTAAGCTCCAAAACACAAAATGAAGTACCAAAATAACAAAAAATTGTGGATTTATATCTAATTCTAGGTAAACTGAAAGATGAAAAATTTTAAAATAAAAAACAAAAGTAAAAATATCCCACATTATATGGTTTGAAAATAAACAAAAAAAGTAATTTGAATTATGGCAAATATGGTTAATTTGTCTACATATATGGAAATTATTACAATCATTGAAAGCTATACAGGCTTAAAAATATCTGAAAGTTCTGTAATTAGCGTCATAAATGCTACCCGGCTTGTACAAAATTTACACTGATTAAAAATATATATTTTTATCTGATAAAACATGTCATAACCCTTAATTATTCTCAGGTTTCCCCTTTTATGATTTTCTATTATTCCGGATGTTTACAGAACATACTTGAATAAGATTAATTATTGAAAGCACATGATGAATTGGAAACTACAATGCATCTTTTCCCAAACTAACCTTTTATGAACAATGAATAATGGTATTGAGAATGTTGTACTGTGTTTGAATTATTAATAATGATGATGTGCAAGTTATTGAATAAATTATAAGAAAACATGAAATTCTGTTATTTTTCACCTTCGAACCGAAATTCGGACAATACTTATTTGGAAAGCATATTGTTGGCCTTTTTTATAATAACACATTAAATATTTAGATCTTCGAGTTACATGATCTTCATAAAAAGAATCGTAGAACTGAAGTTGAATACTAAAATTTGTTTAGGTAAATATATTTATTTATATTAGAAAATATATATATATATAATATATATATATATATATATATATAATTATAATATATATATATATATATATGTTATAATATAATAATATAATATATATATATATATATATATATATATTATATATATATATTATATATATATAATAATATAATATATATATATATATATATATATATATATATATATATATATTATATATATATATATATAATTATTATATATATAATATATATATATATATATATATGATATATATTATATATTATTATATAATATATATATATATATATATATATATATATATATCATATAAAATATATATATATATATATATACTATATATATATATATATATATATATTATATAAAT
>JABUQX010051258.1:0-22500 GCA_015478945.1 Trachelipus rathkii
TATGCAAGTCTTTACTAGTTTAAATAGAAATAACTTCAATTTTCTTGGGGTGAAACTTGTGCCAATTTCGAAGTGATGATGTAAAAATATTAATAAAGATTTAGGGGGGAGAATTCTCTAATAAATTAATGAAGAAATTATAATCAATATTAAATATTTATAAATGTTTTTGGGAGTAATATAAATTAAATTTAAAGTAAGCATACAAATAGCACTTAGTTAATTCTGCAACAGAAGGAAAAAAATATTATATATTTATGAAAAAAAATGAAAGAAGATTAACAAAAAGGTACACAGGGATTCAATTAGATATCATAAATAGTGAGGATGAATATGATTTAGAATTATATAATTTTATGTAAGATAGGTAAATCAATAAACTGAAAATTTTCACAGCAAAAATAGAAAATTTAATTTTTGGGGATAATTTGAATTAAATTTTACGCAAATTAGTAATATTAAAAATACTAAATATATAAAATATTAATTTTACTAATAATGTTTTTAATTATTATTACATAATATATATATTACAACACACTAAGACTAAATATAAAACTATATAATTATAATAATTATATAGTTAACTAATAATATAATTATATAATTAAAATATATATTATGTAATTATTATATATAATTATGATATAATAATATAATAATAATAAATAATAATATATATTATATATATAATATTTAATAATTAAATAATTAAATGTATAATATATATTATATATATATATAATAATATAATAATTAGATTATAATAATTAATTAATATATAATAATATAATATATATATTAAATAACAACTAATTATATAATTATAATAATAATATATAATTTAAATAATATATATTAAATAATAATAATTAAATAATAATACATATAATTAAATAGAAATTATACTTATATAAATTAAGGGTGGAATAAATAATAATATAATCTAGTAAATAAATTACTAAAATTGCTAATTAAAATCATAATAATACAATTAATATTATTATGATAATAATATAATACTCCATTAATAAAAAATATATAATTTAATTAAAATATCATTTTACAAAGATAATATCAGTAATAATCTTATAATAAAATATTATAATAATATAATCATATATACTAATAATATATAAATTAATTGCTAGGATTTATCTTTTTTTCATAATTTACTTAAAAATTTTGTGATAATCTATAAAATATAAATAGTAAAAAAAATATGTAATACATGTATATATCCTTTAATGGTGATGATGATCTCACTACTAAAGTGATAGCTGTTCGATCGACCTTTACTGTTTTGCTGTATATAAATAGCATAACGTTGATAGTCACTAGACAAATTTAATAAGATTCTAAGGTTATGGTTTGAACAACTTTTGATATCATATTAATATGGCAGCACTAGCACGTGGTCTTACGAGATATATAAATTGAGAAATTATTAAAATATATATTTAAAAAATATATAATATTACCATGTTAACTATTATATGTATAACTAAATTGTACTTATTTCCTTACGAACAACCTGCCTCTGAAGTAATGGTATATTTTAAATTGTTATAAATCTGACTAATTATAATATAATATAGTGAATTTTGTAAATATTAAGTCAATATATTATTCTATACTTATATGAAAGAATAAATCAAATGAACAATATGTTCATGTATCGTATCAAAAATATATTTAATAGTATTTATTTGTGTTATCAAGATCTATATTTTCTTTTTTTGTGAAAATTGCATGAAAATTAATGTCATTCTATTTCAAACAAAAGGAAAAAATTATTTAATATTAATAATTAGCACTATCAAGGGGAAATAATATATAAAAATATTTAAGCTTGCTACTGTTGAATCGAATACGGATTCCCATATTATATGATTTGTCAAAATATTAATTTTATATTATGTAATAATAATGTTAAATTTTAATGTCATTTTTTTTTTTTTTATTATTTATATTTTTTATTTAATCTGTTTTTGTTATATATATATATTTTTTATTATGGTTTACACTTCAATGTTGCTAGGTTAATTCAAAATGGGTCTTGTCATTTAGCATTTTGAACTCAGCAAAGTACATAAATTGCTAATGGAACTGTTAGTAGGTGTACATATGGTTAATTAAAGATATTGATCCTATATCCATTACTTTTAAATTTGGTTTTATTTTAATCTTTATATTCCTAGGATATATGCCACATCTAACTTTCAATGAATCTGTTTTGCTATACATTAGCCTTCTACGATTAATTTATTTTTAGATGTGTAGTTGACATTTCTTATTTAATTGAATAATGAATACACACTATAGCAGCTAGTAAGACACTTAATATGTTTCTTCTATAATTTAGATGAATTGGTAAGATTACTATCACGAAGAAGCTATAATGTAATATCAATTGATTTACTATAATAATACAGTGTAATTCAAATAATAATCACTTTTAACTTTTTATATTTTTAAGTAGAAAAAAGAATCTATATAATATTAATAAATTAAAAATAAAATACTTGCAAACATGGTTCAGTTTATTTGAAATATGTGATATATTAATTATAATAATTTATTTACTCCATTTATCTAAGTTAAATAATAAGACTTATAATAAATAATTGCATCAATATGTCATAAATAACTCAGTATTAAAGTAAATAACATATATATATGGAATTATTGAAATTATTTTTGATATAATAATATTGAAAATTATATAGCATAATCATAATGTAATAGATATTGCCAAATTTAATTAGAAGATGATTATAATTTTATTTTTAATATTATATATAAATAATAATATAATTAATTAATAGCATGCATATAATAATAAATTTTAAAAAGATTTAATCAAGAATAAGAATATAATATATATGAATATAAAAAAATTAATAATAAAATGTTATTATCACATACACACAACATTCACTTCCACATAAACAATATTCATAATTATTTTATATTATTAAGTTTTGGATAAAATGTCTGAGATCATATAACAATATGATCAACGGGGTTCTTTTTGATTAGACAGATATTAAATAATCGATAGAACTACAAAATAAGAAATATTTTTCTTTTATCTATTGACTGAAATCAGTATTATTTCTCAAACACATTATCTCTATTTTGTGAACAAAAAATAATTCTAATAGACCTGTAGCTTAATGGCGCCTTATATAACGCGGACTCGTCTCGTTCCTGATTTACTTATCTCTTATAATTTGTCTCACAAGGATATGTTATTTTTATTATTTACTTTATATTAATATATAAAAGTATTAAATATTTATACAATAATATAATATTAAATAATATAATATATAATATATAATTTATATTTAATATTATTATACATATATATATATTTTAAATTATTATAATTTATTATATTATATTTAATATAGTATCGGCACTTTCTTTTCTTTCTATTTTTCCTAGGTATAACAGATATTACTTGATTATTATTTTATATTTCAATATATATAGAGCAGTAATTAAAATATGGTCTTTTTTTTCTTCGTACAACATTTAAATATTCTACACAACAATGCTGATACACATATTTTTTACATTATATCAATATTTAATAATAATAACTCCATCGTAAACACAATAATAATATATAATTATAATAAATATATTTATTAATATAATATTAATTAATTATAATTAAATTTATTTATATAATTAAATTTTAAAATGGAGTTAATAATTTATATAATATATTTATTGAATTTAATAAGCTGAATGGACTATCATGATTATTATATTAATTAATTAATTAATTATCTTATTAATTTATATTGAAAATTAATTAATATTAAATAATATTACATGCTTA
Source organism: Trachelipus rathkii (assembly GCA_015478945.1). Classification (NCBI taxonomy): domain Eukaryota; kingdom Metazoa; phylum Arthropoda; class Malacostraca; order Isopoda; family Trachelipodidae; genus Trachelipus; species Trachelipus rathkii. The sequence continues at coordinate 3,857 of JABUQX010051258.1, forward strand.
ATAACGTAATAACATATTAATAAATTTAGAATAAATTGACTTATATAATAATTTAATATATATCTAAATAATTTAATAAATTTAAATATATAATTAAAAATTGTATTATATGATTATTATTGATTATATGATTAAATTGATTAATTGCTAATTATAATACCATGAAAATTTATTATATTATTTAATTAAATTATTATATTATTAATATTTATTTTACGATTTATATTAGATTAAAATATAAATTATTTTGCCATTATTGATAATAGAATATATTGACTGACTTGATTATAATTGTATTTTATTTACATTAATTAGATTGATTGATTTGATTGATTTATTAGATGATTAATAGATTGATTATTATTGATGTATTTGATGTGCTGATTCCATATATGATTCACGTTGTTCGTGACGTTTTGAATTAGTATTTGATATTATAAAAATAAAAGATTAAATCTAATAAACTACAAGTAATTTCTCAATAAAATTCAATATAATAAATAATAATATATAACTAATAATTATTATTTATTATATTAATATAATTATTATTATATTAATATTAATTAATATAATTTAATATATATTATTATATAATTATTATTATATATATATTAAATATATCTTAATTGTATATATAAATTTAATAGTATTATTTACCATTATTATAATATAATTAAATATGTAATTAATATATATTTAAATTAAAGGTTTTTTAATATACATATACATAATAAATAAATATTATTATCATCAATAGATTAGACTAATTTTATTTCTTTCAGATTTAATCAATAATGTTATTTAATAATAATAATAATATATTAATTATACTAATTTAAGCATATTTATATAATAATATGGATATGGGATAATTAAATTTACATTAGGTTTATCGGAATGGAGTCAAGTTCATAAATTTATATATGAACTCATAAATTCTAATTAATAATATCTCACCCTCTTTCCCTCTTACTCAGATGATATTAGGTATTTTAAAGCTTTTGCCTCTTTTCTCACTCCAAATGAATCTTTGGATTCCATCTTGTTAATCTTTAGATCTTATTTCTTTTTAATTGACCTTTCTTTCTGTCTTGTTAATATTGTAGCTTATTTGTCCCCGTCTGCTTATATAGCCTATCTATCAAATTCTATTTCCCGTCATACAGAGTAACTGTTTATTTTTCGCATTTAGTTTGGTTAAATAACTTTATTGTTACCTCTTTTCTCGAGGTCCGGTACTAGTGCCTCCGAGATTCATTGAAGTTATTTCTATAAATGAAATCGATCCGATGTCTAGGAATTTGCACTGGTGACTACGACCTTGTGCTTTTTAATCGCTTAGGCAAATAAATCTTTCAAAAATGTTAATTATGTAATTAATTAATTAATTAATTTTACACAAATAATAGAAACAATATCTTGAATATATTGCATTATAAAGGTATTTTCGAATTACTTATATTTAATTTTATAGTCACTGTTAAAATTCATTTTCCCTACTACTTTAACTGATTTCTTATTTAATTTTAAATACGTTGTTGCTATAAACATTTTATATATTTGAGAAGAAAACTTTTCTGTAAAGAGTTGATTAATAGATTACATTTTTAATTCGAAAGATTCTTTAGAATTAAATGTATAATTATGAATTTTAAAAGATTAATTGTTTTAAACTTTTAAAGATAATTAGAATCGAAGTTGTTTTGAAATGTTTATCTCAACATCTTTAGAGATTAGTTTTTAATGCATTTGTCAAAGAAAATATGTATCAAAAAGGCTATTTAGAATAAGTAGAATTTGGATGGACATATTTATCAACATACTTTTCTATATTTTCTTTTTTTATTATTGTAGTAAAACTGAAATATTTATGTTATAGAATGAGTCGGTTAAAAAGTTGTAATTTTGAAATTAGAGCCTCAATTAGGATTTTAATAAAATTACAAATTGTTTACCTTTTACTTACAAATAATTTCGGTTTTAATTCACTTCCTTTTTGCTCTTCGAATTTTCCGTGTAGCTTTCTTTCCGTGCTTTGTTTCCCATTCTTTTTTCATAGGTCAAAATATTCAATAGAAAAATAAAAATATTAAAAAACTTAACTGTAACTTTAGTTAATTGGGAAAAAAATTTGGAAACTAAAGTTGTTACAAACATTATATTCATCCTTATTGTTAAATCATTAGATTTTTATAATTCTTTTTGAATTTTTTTTACTCAATAGTATCATAATAGGCGTGGAGAAAATACACACACAAATATATTTTTAAAACTAGTTCCCGTACCATTTTTTAATACAGTTTATGAATATTTTTTTTAACAAACTGTGACCACATACTAGCAATACATACATACTTAAATTTGTATTTCGAGAAAAATATTCTAATTCTCATAATATTAGCTATATTGATGATTTTATATTACATATTTACGCTTGTCTTGGTTTGGTGAATATTGACACCACTTAAGATGAATGTCGAAATTATATTTTTTGAATATAAATATGATTTTAATTTAATTTATTTTATTATACTTATTAATTATATGTTTTTTATTATATTTATAAACAATTTACACATATTGCTAGCTTAATTAGAGTAAATATTATCTGTTAGCTTCTCTAAACTCTAAAAATTTAACTCTTCCATGTAGATTAATTAGTTTACAATTCTACTTTTTGAATATATATTTTTCCTCATTTTTCTTGACAGAGGTATTAGAAAAACTTTTAGTCTAAAATATGGTAAAAATATACTATAAAAAACATTCAAAATTTTAAAAATCATAAACCATCAAATAATTCTTTAAAATATTTAATATAACCTTAAGTAATTTAGAAACTTTGGAATTAAAAATGTATATTATTAACTAACCCTTTCCAGAAACGTTTTCTTTCCAAATAAATTGAAATGTTTGGAGCTATAACTTATTTAAAACTACAAAAGAAATCAATTGAAGTAATAAGGAAAATGTTTTCGAGAAGTGACTATAACAGTATTATCAATAATAGGAAACAAATGTTCTCATTGCTGTATATTTAAGATATCGATATCTATTTATTAATGTAAAAAATACGTATTAGTAATCAGTTGAATAATTAACAATTAGTATCTTGAATTAGTGTTTAACTATGAAGGCGTATGGTTGTAGTCCCCAGATCAAATTATTGTGTATAGTCATCATTTATGGAAATAACTTCAATATTTCTCGGGGACACCAGTGTCGATTCTCGAAAGGTGATGTAATAATAAAGATTTTCAACTAAACTTCAAATGAAAATTAATCAATTGAAATATTAGAAATGTGGAGAAGAAAAGTAACATATTTAATAGCATACAGGCTGCAATAGGAGCAAAGAAGGAAAAAAAATGATTAATTGTGCCTAAATGAAAAAGTGAAAGATGATTAACAAAAAGGGTATAAAGGGTTCAACTGCATTTGAATTGGATCAGCATCTTCTAGTTAAGGTTAGTAGCAGGAGAAATAAACTGACAAATTACAAGCTATACATAAAATTAAACATCTGAAACTTTAAATTAATTTTCTATTAAATAAAAGAATTACTAATAAAAAGTATATATCATATGGTAATTAATCAACAAAACCCATTCTTAAAAAACTATAAATAATAATAATAATAAAATTAATAATAATAATAATAATAATAATAATAATAATAATAATAATAATAATAATAATAATAATAATAATAATAATAATAATAATAATAATAATAATAATAATAATAATAATAATAATAATAATATAATATAATAATAATAAAAAATAATAATACTAATAATAATAATAATAATAATAATAATAATAATAATAATAATAATAATAATAATAATAATAATAATAATAATAATAATAATAATGCATTTTCTTTTTTTTGAATTTCTTTAAAAATTCTGAAACAAAAATATTAAACAAAAAAGGGTAAAAAGTTATGAATAAGAATAAGTTATAGAAACAAGATAATTAATGTTTAGCAGTTATAAAAGCATAAGATCGTAGTCACTAGTGCAAATTCATAAGACTTTCATCTGTATTGGTTTAAACAACATTTGATCAGTAATTGGCGGAGGCACTAGCACCGGACCGCAAGAATGAAGGGAAAATTAAAATTAGTTAAATAACATCTATATTAAAAAATAGCAAGTGATATTGAAACAAATGTGGAAAAAATATAGGTATTAATTTAAATCTGATATTATACATAATTACATTTGTAAAATTTGATAAAATATTATCCATACATTTGAAAAAATTGTACTCCAATGTCATTCCCTAATACACTTTATTAGATTTTTTTTTTTTTTTTTTTTTTTTTTTTTTTTTTTTTTTTTGAAAATCCTGGCCACATAGGTCAAAATTTCACAAAGGAAAAAAATATTTTTAAAAAAAAATATTAATAAATATTAGTAATATATATGAATGTTTTTAATACAAACATTTTCAGCTTGCCCTGTTGGAATGAATAGGAATTCCCCATAATATGATTGTCAAAATGATATTTTATTAATGTAAATAGGATTTTTTTTCACTTTTTTTGTTTATTATACATTTTTATTGTATGTTTTTATTATTTTTTCAAACTAGTTACACATCATTGCTAGGTTAATAAAAATGGGTCTTATCATTTAGCATTTAGAACTCAGCAATGTCCATAAATTGATAATGGAACTGTTACATGTAGGTAATTTGGTCCACAAGTTATATTTTTTACTCAAATTCAGCAATAATTTTCCAATAATATCTGTTGATATCATTTTCATCCAAATATTTTAATAAAACTTTCTTATATACCAAGTCACTCGACCAATAAAGCACATTAAGGCGTAAGTTACTTCGTTGTACTCGTTCAATTTTAACTTTATATTTTTTGTAGTCATTAATTTAAAACTTGATTATGTTATTTTGATATTATTTTTGTTCTTTCCTAGGTAAAAGACTATATCACTGCATATCTGTCAAACGCAGGAACTTTGGGCTTATGATTTCTTGATATTATGAACTTGGCTACCTAGTTATGTTCAAAATATTAATAGGTGTTTATTTTTAATAATCTAAAAGTAGGAGATGAAAAAAAATATATAAAAAATATCAACAATGATAATTAGAAAATAATTAAAAACGGTTTCCATATTCCTTACAGGTTAGTTGAAAGTGTTAAACTTCATGAAGATATTAATTTGGATATGTAAAAATCTGTTTCTTATATTTAAAATAAAAATCTTTGTTTATTTTCTTTCTTTGCTGACGAAGTTCTTCTTCTTCCTCTTCTTCCTATTATTATTTTATTATTATTATTATTATTATTATTATTATTATTATTATTACTTATTATTAATATTAATTATTATTATTATTATTATTATAATTAATTATATTATATATTATTATTATATATTATTATTATATTATTATATTGTCTATTATATTATTAATTATTAATTATTTTAATTAATTATCTATTATTATTTATTATTATTTATTATTATTATTATTATTGTTATTATTTATTATTATTATTATTAATTATTTGTCACTAAATTAACAACACAACCCAACTTCTCAGGTTTTATTATGAAATAAATAATAATAAACATTATTATTATTTATTATTATTTTATATTTAATTATTATTATTATTATTATTATTTATTATTATTATTATTATTATTATATATTATTATTATTATTATTATTATTAATTACTTATTTTATTATTATTATTATTAAATATTATTATTAATTATTATTATTATTATTCATTAATTATATATTATTATTATTAAATTATTATTCATTATTATTATTATTATTATTAATTATTATTATTATATTATTATTAATTATTATTATTATTATTATTATTATTATTATTATTATTATTATTATTATTATTATTATTATTATTACTATTATTATTATTATTATTATTATTATTATTATGATTATTATTATTATTATTATTATTATTATTATTAATTTTTTAAGCTTTTACTCAAAAACTTATCATATAACAAATTTTTTTTTCTATCATTTTTAAATTGGATTTATATATTTTTTAAGTATTTAAGTATTCGTCTTTCTGTTTGGCAAGTCAATTTTGCCTCTTTCTCCTCTTCCTGTTTCAGGCAATTTCAAAGATTTCACCTCTTTTCTTACTCCAAATGAATCTTTGGATTCCATCTTGTTAATCTTTAAATTTTATTTCTTTTTAATTGACCTTTCCTTTCTGTCTTGTTAATACTGTAGCTTATTTCTCCCTGTCTGCTTAAATATCTATCAATTTCTCTTTCCCGTCACACAGAGTAACTGTTTGTTTTCCGAATGTAGTTTGGTTAAATAACTTTATTGTTGCCTCTTTCCTCTAGGTCTGGTACTAGTGCCTCCGTGATTCATTGAAGTTATTTCTATAAATGAAACCTATCCTATGTCTAGGAATTTGCACTGATGAATACGACCTTGTGATTATTAATCGCTCTGACAAATTATATTTTTTAAATGCTAATTATGTAACTAATTAATTATCTGTTAATTATTTTTACACAAATAATAAAATAATATTTTCAATATAGTGCAATGAAAACGCATTTTCCAATTATTATTATTATTCACTTTTATAGTCACTGTTATTAGTTTTTTGTTATTATTTATTATTTTTTTATTAATGTTTTATTATTTGTTATTAATGTTTTATTATTGTTATTATTTTATTAGTCACTTTTAGATTTCATTTTCCTTATTACTTTAATTGATTTCGTATTTAATTTTAAATAAGTTGTTGCAATAAATATTTTATATGTTTGAGAAGAAAACTTTTCTGTAAAGGGTTGATTAATAGAATACATTTTTAATTTGAAAGATTCTTTAGAATTAAATGCATTGTTAAAAATTTTTAAGAATTAATAATTCTAGACTTTTAAAGACATTTAGAATCGAAGTTGTTTTGAAATGTTTATCTCAACATCTTGAGAAATTAGTTTTCAATGTATTTGTCTAAGAAAATATGTATGAAGAAGGCTATTTAGAAAAAGTAGAATTTTGAAGAACATATTTATCAATAAACCTTTCCATAGTTATGTTTTTCTAACATTGTAGTAAATTTGAAATATGTAAGTTATAGAATCAGTTGGCTATAAATGTGTAATTCCTAAATTAGAGCTTTAATTAGGATTGGGATTTTACTTACAGGTAATTTCGGTTTTAATTCATTTCCTTTTAGTCTCTTCGAATTTTCCATGTCGCTTTTTTTCCGTGATTTGTTTTAAATTCTTTTTTCATTGGTCAAAATATTCTATGGAAAAATAAAAATATTAAAAAACTATACTATAACTTTACTGAATTGGGAAAATAATTTGCAAACGTAAGTTGTTACAAACATTATAATCATGCTTAATGTTAAATCATTAGATTTTGATAATTCTTTTTGAAATTTTTATACTCAATAGTATAATAATAGGCGTGGAGAAAATACATACGTAAATATATTTTTAAAACTAGTTCCCGCACCATTTTTTAATACAGTTTATGAATATTTTTTGAACAAATTGTGACCACATACTAGCAGTACATACCTACTTAAATTTGTATTTCGAGAAAAATATTCTAATTCTAATAATATTAGCTATATTGATGATTTCATATTACATATTTAAGATTGTCTTGGTTTGGTAAATATTGAAACCACCTAAGATAAATGTCGAAATTGTATTTTTTGAATATAAATGATTTTTATTTAATTTTTAAATATACTTATTAATTATATGTTTTCATTATATTTATAAACAATTTACACGTATTGCTATCTTAATTAGAGTTAATATTCTCTGTTAGCCTTTCTAAACTCTACAAATTTAACTCTTCCATGTAGATTAATTAGTTCACAATTCTACTTTTTTAAATAGCTATTTCTACTCCTTTTTCTTGACAGAGGCAGTAGCAAAACTTTTAGTCTAAAATGTGGTAAAAATATACTATAAAAAACAGTTTTCAAAATATTAAAAATCATAAACCAACAAATAATTATTTAAAATCTATAATATAACATTTAGTAATATAGAAACTTTGGAATTAAAAATGTATACTATTAATTAACCATTTACAGAAACGTTTTCTTTCCAAATAAATTGAAATGTTTAGAGCTATAACTTATTTGAAACTACAAAAGAAATCGATTGAGGTAATAAGGAAAATGTTTTCGAGCAGTGACTATAACAGTATTATCAATAATAGGAAACAAATGTTCTCATTGCTATATATTTAAGAATCGATATCTATTATTAATGTAAAAATAACGAATTCGTAATCAGTTATATAATTAACAATTAGTATCTTGATTTAGTGTTTAACTGTGAAGGCGTATGGTCGTAGTTCCCAGGTCAAATTCCTATGCATAGTCATCATTTATGGAAATAACTTCAATATTTCTCGGGGACAGTAGTGCCGATTCTCGAAAGGTGATGTAATAATAAAGATTTTTAACTATTCAAATGAAAATTAATCAATTAAGATATTAGAAATGTGGAGAAGAAAAGTAACAGATTTAATAGCATACAAGCAATTAGCTCCAGTAGGAGCAAAGAAGGAAAAAAATGATTAAATTTGTCTAAATTCAAAAGTGAAAGAAGATTAACAAAAAGGTATACAGGGACTCAACCGGGTTACAAAGAGAGGAGAAAGATGTGAATTATTAGAGGAAGTATCAAAATGAGACAAAAGTGCAAGCAAAACAGAAAATTAAAGAAACTTTAAAATTAATTTTCAAAAATAAAGGATATACTTATAAAAATTTATCATATTTTAATTACATTAATAAAACAACTCAAAATTTAAATAATATAATAATAATAATAATAATATAATAATAATATAATAAAATAATAATTAAAAATAATATAATAATAATAATAATAATAATAATCAATAATAATAATAATATATAAATAATAATAATAAATAATAATAATAAAAATAAAAATAATAATAAAAAAATAATAATAATAATAATTAAATAATAATAATAATATAATAATAATACTAATAATAATATAATAATAATAATAAATAATAATAATAGCATTTCATTTTCTTTGAATTTTTTAAAAATTGTTAACTATAAACACACATACAATAATATTTCATAAGAATCGAATAAATATTAAACAAACAAAAGGTAAAAAAGTTAAAAACAGGAATAAGTTTTAGAAACAAGATAATTAGTGTTTTGCGGTTATAAAGACTAAGGTCGTAGTCTCACTAGTAGGAACCGCACGGGGCCCGGCCCCGGCCCCGGCCGAAAAATCAGGAAAAACCGGGGTTTTCTACCAGGGGTTAACTGTAAATTTACCTCTAAAATAATAGAGGGTTAAATCAAACAAATAAAAAAATATATAATTTTTATTTCCATTACTCCTTTGTTATCAATTGAAGCAAAATATATAAACATACCTAAATATAATAAATTTTTTTTTTGGTATTTACTAATGATTTCAAATTAAAATCTGAGCCAATTATAATTTTTCGCGAGTTTTTTAACATAAAATGTTCGAAATTAAATGATATATCAAAACGAATTCGGAAATCAAATAATTATAATAAATTAAAATATAGTTTAAAATATTAATGTATTTATTTATTTCAGAAAATATTTTAGAAAATACAAATATTTTCCGAAATCTCGTTCCAACATTAATTTTATTTATTGAAGTAATATATATATATATATATATATATATATATATATATATTATCTATATGTATAATATATATATACTTATATATATATATATATATATATATATATAATATATATATATATATATATATTATATATATATATATAATAATATATTACGGTTGGAGCGAAAAAAGTCAATTTGATATTCTTCGAGTCGCTATATGCGGTTAACATACTAAAATACAAGCAAAACAAAAAAAATATAAATCGTGAACTTTTTCTCCAAGATCACGCAACCGTCATAAAATTTGAAAAAAATTGAAAAATTTCTTGAAGTTTTTCCAGAATTAAAAAAAAAAATTAGGTATATATATTTTTTATCGCTATACTGAAAAATATTTGCAGATTGTACTGCTTAATAATAATAATAATAAAAAAAATTGATGTAGATGTAAATATTTTGTCGATCCCGCAAGCTCAATAAAAATCGGGGAAAAAATTCAACTTTGAGTGACTTTGATGTATTAAGAAAATAATCCACCTGAGGTCTGTTTGCGGTTTGGGGTTAAGATTTAAATGTAAATTGATACTATTGAGCAAGAGCATATTAGGTCATTTTTAAACAACCTAGAACTTACCACGAAGAGTTTGCTGAAGGGCGGAAAGGTTTAGTAGTTCACCCAACTGCTGCTAGCCAAGTTGCAATACAGCGCTGAAGTCGCCGTACGCCCCTTCCGCCTATCTCCCTCCGCCCGCATACACTCCCATGGCGCGCCGTATCGTTTCAGTAGTCAGGCTGCTACGCTTGAGTGAACATTACACGTACACGCCCTCTTCACATTATTGTTTGTGAATTTGGTGTAGTGTATTATTTTAATTACATTAACTACTGAAATGGATTTGGATATGTCGTTGACCAAGAAAATTACTAGACAATCTTTTCAGTGTCCTATATTCGGTCATCCAGGAGACTTTCTGCCAAACATTCTTCCAACACAAGAGGATGTGCTTCGGTGCTCCTTTGAAGAGAGGTTTGTATTAGCAAGTAAGTTTCTCATCTGTCAGCAAATAGCAATGCAGTGACACAAAAAGTAAAATATATTTATGAGAAGGCGTCAATCCCTACAGTTTCTTATTATAGGATCATTCAGCTAGTTAATGCCTACTATGATAAGCATTGTAAACTAATGAAATCTTATATTCCAGATAAGGAAAAACAAAAACCAAACTTTATAAACTGTTTGATATCTCATCCTGCAAATGTGTTATGAATTTGTATTGCTCCTGTAAAACGACCCCCAGATCTGTGTGAATGTCCGATTCAGATTAACTTTACGTGTGAAAACGTAACAAAATTATCCAGTCATTGAGCATAGATTCATCTTCCTCCAGAAAAAGTACGGAATGGGAAAAAACGGTGCTATAGATCAATAGATTCAAAGGAAGACCAAAACTGAGCACTAGACTTGGAAGACAAAACTATACATTGAAAAGGCAAGCCTTCCAAACCTGTTTGAAGCTGAAATATAATAATAACATCATTAAAGGTATATAATGTAAAATATGCAAACATCCTCATTGGTTGGATGGAGGGAAGGATGTGGGTGGAACTAGAAGTGCAGCCACCTCCTCGTGGTAAGTTCTGGGTGGGTTGTTTAAATAATATCTAAACAGGCAAAGAGCTGCACAATTTAAATGCAAATTTATATGGAACGCAAACTGACCTCAGGTGAATTATTCTTAATACATCAAAAATCACTCAAGTTGAAATTTTTCCCCATCCATTTTTACTGAGCTTCGCGCCGATCGGTAAGATATTCTCTAAAACGCAATTTTCCAATTTATTATTAATATTAAACAGTACAATCTGCAAATTTTTTTCAGATTTTCGATAAAAAAAATATATATATATATACCCTACTATATTTTTTTATAAAATTCATAAGAAAAAAATAGCTAAAATACCATCAATTTATTTGAAAATTTTTGGGACGGTCTGCGCGATCGGAAGATAAAGTCCGACTTGAATAATTTTTTTTTTTCTGTATTTCCCCTAATCGCAACTTTTCGCACTATAGCGACTCTAAATATAAATTTCGGACTTTTTACGCTCCACCCTAATATATATAATATATATATAATTATATATAATTAAATATATATATATATATATATATATATACAAAATATATATATATAATATATTATATATTATATATATATATATAATATATATATATATATTATAATATATAAAATATATAAAATAATAATATTAAGATTTGTATATATAATTATTATTTATATATCTTTTTATATATGTATAATATTAAAAAATAATACATAAAATAAAAAATAAAAATAACATATAATATAATAATAATAATATAAATAATATATTAAATAATAATAATATAATAATAATAAAATAATTATAAATAATAATAATTTATAATATAATATAATTAATAATAATAATAATAATAATTAATATAATATAATAATAATTAATAATAATAATTAAATTAATATAAATATTAAATTAATATAATAATAACAATGGTAGTGATATAAGTCTGGACCTAGTAATTATAGCCAAAATTATAATAATAATAATCAATTAAAATAAATTATAATAGTTAATTAAATTAGTAATATAATTAAATTAATAATTAATTTTAAATATATAATAATAATAATATACTTTATTATTAAATAATAATAATAATAATAATATTATCAATAATATACTATATTAATATAATTATATAATAATTAAAATAATTAATATGGATCTTGTGAAAATCATCACATCCTTAAGTATATAATAATTATACATATACAGAATTAGAAATAATAAATATAATATAATTATATTAATTATAATAATAATATATAATATAAATCAATAATAATAATAATAATAATAATCATTTAATCTTACAGATTCAACGATTCTAACTGACACAATGATCTTTCAAAATTTAATAATTTAATAATAAATAAATATTTTAATTTTTTCCTCTTCATTCGAAACACTATACATTATATCAGTCTTCATTAAATAGCATTGAAATATATGTGTGAATATATCCTCACCTATAGTAGAATTTTCCCGTAGTTAAGGAAAATTATGCTCAAATAAATTTAATTGGGTAGATAACTATATATTGAATATATATTTTCATCACTAACATATATATCAATTTTATTTTAGAGACTATTCAGTGTTAGATTTCTGTGAAACCGTTAACGATTTATCTAATTGTGTAGACTTAAACCCCCCCACGGGCTCTTACCGTGATGCCTTAGATGATATAACCGGACCCTCGTGCTTGACTAATATATATTTTATAGTACTAAACGAAGCAACCAACTCTGGGCGCAGCTCGCATTCCAAGACACAATTTTTCGCGGAAGCAGAGTCTATCTCCCGGCACAAGTCTATTCTTGGCAAATCGGGAGCATGGCCCTCGGGAAACCGAGATTTTCCCCTGCTCGCTCTGGATGCGGTTCCCTAGTTGCTGAATTATGTCGAATATTTTCATGATGGACGTAATATTTGTTTCGCGACTCGGTATTTGGGTTCTAAACGAACAGAGTTAGATATCATGTATACTTGTCCTGGCTGCGAGGACAGCTCTAGTCATATTGTGTGACTGTTTCTAGAGAAAGAAAGTGGAAAATAATAAAATAATTTTAGTTTTTTATAGCTCAAAAAGACATTCAATTCCATTGACTATGATTCAGCACGATACTGAGTGCAAGACTGTTGTATAGAAGCGAACATTTTGTCACCTTGGATCACAGAATTTATGGGATGAAATATTTATTTACAATGCACGCTATTTATATATAGTTTTTACTGTATTAGACTTGATCCAGCTGATATAATTTTTTGATTAAGTTTTTGGAGAGAGTGTATCTGTGTGTTAACAGGTCAAGACTTTACCGCGCGCCTAAAAATATCGCTTTATTTAAAACGTATTTTTAACTTTTTTTCTTTGCTTATAATCGATTGTTATGTTTTTGTTTTGTCTCATGTAATATAAATCCACATGGCAAGTATAGTCAGCAAACTCACAACACACAGTAACTGAAAGGAGAACAAAGTATTCTTAGAGTATAGTGTTTAGAATGTAATAAATTATACAATAAAGTGTTACGTTATGGTATTGATAAATATACAAAATTGGTTAATGGCTTGAAATTGCGTCTTTCTGTTGAACAATTTCCTTATCTTATGGAATGCATAGTTTGCATAGGTACATAATTTGCTAATATATATATGGAGAGGACTAATTTTATGATTGATTCTTAGTTGAGATGAATAGCTTGTCTCTAATTGGATACTACTACATAACTTGGCAGACGTATATCTGATTTATAACTCCTATTACTTTATATTCTTATGCTCTTTAGCATTTTAAGTTGAATTCAGGGTCTCATTTTTATATATGTATATTAATATTTAAAAAAAATTATGTTTTTTTTGTTTAGATTTAGGGAAGAGTTCGGCTTTTGCCTCCAACGAATTGTTATAGTAAATTTAATGTTTTTTAATTCATTATTCACTTTTTTTTTTTGTTCTGTTGTTTTTTATTATATTTACGCATTTTGGAATATTAATCATTGGGCAGTGTCATGCATATTGAGACGTGTCTTTTGCACACTGTGACAATTTTGTTATAAAGTCTCATTTGTATATTGTTATTAAATGAATAGCTCGTGCTCAAGTTATATGAGCTCACTGAGGGCTCACCGCTGGGAAAATATCGAGGCAAGTGACGGATGTATTGTTTGTTCCTCCATAAAACGATACGTATTGTGTTGTTGGGGCTCTAGATAATTTTGACTGAACCTTTTGTATATCTTATATATTTTAAATTATAATATTTATTAATATAAATAAAGGATACTTTAATGATAATAATAACATAATAATAACTAATAATAATAATAATAATAATAGGGTATACTCTATATATATAATAATGAATAATTAATACACTCTTAATAATAATAATAATATTGAGGCCATTAGTAAAAATTTATTTGGAAAACATAATAATCAATAATATATATAATAACAATGTAGTTGCGAAAAAACACATGTGTCGTTCCTCATATGTACTAGGTTCATTAAATTTATTATATAACAATATTTTTTTCCCTAGATATATATTGAACTAATTATGGCGCACGATAAGACCAACATCGGTGCATTCGTGCCTCTGACAAGACAACTACACGAAGGTGTGTGAGACGATTCGGTGCCTCATATTTCGTGCATTTTCCATTGTCGTGACGTTGGGTCTTTTTTTTTTGAGTGGACAGATATATTTTAACGCGAAAACGATCTTATTATTATTTAATTATTAATTATTATTATTTTATATAATATTTGTATTTTATTTATTATTATCTAATAATTTAATATTATATTAATAAAATTTATTCATAATTTTATATTATTAATTATTAATTATTATTCTCTATTATTAATTATTATATATTATTTAATTATTATATTAATTTAATTATTATCTTGTTGAAATTATTTATTATTATAATTGTTATTTTTATTATAATTATTCTTATTATTATTATTATTATTATTATTATTATTATTATTATTATTTATTATTATTAGTATTGCATTAATTTTATTTATATACTATCTCGTAATATTTTTCAATTAATTTTAATCAATTAAGCAATATCGCGTATGAAAATTTGAATTTATTGATTTACTGACCTTACCAATTATTATTATTATTATTATCATTATTTATTATTCATTATTATTTTATTATAAACGTTACTCATTATTTATTAGTTGAATAATTATATGGATTTATTAGTATTATTTTTCATCTTATCCCACCAATCAGCACACTAATTATAACCACGCAAATTTAAATTGTGCCATAAAGTGTGAATGATTGTGTAATGCATATAAAAGTGAATCATAAAAACGTCATATAAATAACAATTAAAAAGTGAAAAAATATTGTGAAGATAAACAATTTTTCTTAATCTACTTGTATTTGTATAATATATATACACAGTATTGTTGATATTCAATATTATATATATATATATATATTATAATTATTACTAATATATATTAGTTATATATATATATTTATATAATATATATATATTATATTGGTTCTTTATATATAACTATATATATATAGTTATTAAACTTTATACTATATAATTATATTTATATTATTTAGGACATATATATCTTTGATCTTTATTTGCTTTCTTAATTTATAATTATATATTTATATGTTTATATTATATTATATATATATATATATGTATATTATTTATATATGACAGACACAGTATAAATATGTATTTTTTTTATTTCTTTTCATTTAATATTAGTTCAGACTTATATATTATATCTATAATTAGCATATATATTATAATATTACTTGATATATATCAAATTGATTTGAATCGATTAATAAAAACTTAGTTTCTTCTATATATAACTCTAATTAATTATTCTTAAATAGCTTTATATATATTATATTTGTGATAATAATATTTTATATTTTATTAATATATTATATATAATTATTATAGAACTATTATAATTATTATTATAAATATGACTTTTACGTTTAATATATGCTAGTATAAAATTATTTTATCATAGAGTATGATATGTTATATATATATATATTAGTATTTATATATTTTATTTTATATATAATTTAATAGTTATTTAAAATATTTTTAGTATATAGTATTATATATATAATAAGATTATATATATTATATATCAAATAATACTCATTATATTATATATATAATATATATATATAAATATAAAAATCAATTATATTAATTATTTATGTATATATAATTAAATAATAATTATAAGACCATTATATATATATTATATATTATATATAATATTAAATATAATAATCTTTTATGCTTATCCTAATCAGAAGAAAAACTAAATTATATTTTAAAACCTATATCTATATAATTAGATACTGCGCTTCACTTTATCATCAACGAAAAAAAACTGAATGGAGTCAATCATGCGGGTAACGTTCACCCGCTAACACTTTCAACCAGTTTGTGTGTTTGTGTGTATGGTGTATCTGGTGTGTGTGCTGTTTGTGTGTGTGTGTGTGTGTTTGTTGGTGTGTGTGTGTGACTGTGTGTGTGTCTATCTGTCTTTGGGTGTTTTCGCTAACACATGGACGCAGCCAAACAACAATAACAAGAACATAAATAAAACCAAACAACAAACAAAACAACTACAACTAAAACAGAATAAGGACGTGCACATTTGTAAAATAAGTACACATGTGCGTACTGTACATGTGCAGCCTAAGGATAACAAACATCAAACAACAAAAACAACAAAAGTATATAGTAAACAGCAAGAAAAACTATTAAAATAACATATTGGCTTGGCTTGCCTAGCATTTGTATTCATAACTACTCCAACACCCAATAGCAATTGACTCATTCAAGAAGGGTTGCCTTTAGCAACTTGCCTCTGATTTTTCTCAAATTTCTAATTGGGGCAGAGAAAGCATGATTGTTTTCAATGCCTCAAAAACTCAGTTTCTCAATTTTTCTAATCTACATAATCTTCCTTTGAAATTTAATGAAAGGAATTTCGTTTTATTTGAAGTATGGTTTATTTCATTTTTCAAACAGGACCAAACCCTCATCATTTGATTCCGGAAGCTTGACAAACGTAGGGAAACGCAAAAATGGTAGAAATATACTAAAAAAGAACCAAATAAAAGTTGCTTTCCCGACGTTTGTCAGTCGTTTGAAATCGTATGAAAAAGGTTTTTTGATCCCGTGTGAAACATATCTTATTTCAAATTTCTAATAGGACTGAACTCTCCTACATACGTTTTCAAGAGCTTAACAAAAGTCGGAAAATGCAACTATAGCAAAATCTGCAAATAGCAAGCATATGCAATAAAAAAATCTAATGCGTATATGAATTCGTGAGTTTTAGCCCCTGCTTGATAATTTATGCCTTATTTTCATATTTCATACTCAGGATTCTCAATACCTCCTATCATTCGATTACTTCATTAGCGACTTCACAATTGTCAGAAAGCTTCAAACTACTTTATTACCAACTAAAATTAGCAGTGTTTGCTCTCAGAGGAAACGCGAACATAAAGCATTGATCTCCGGAAGATCATTTCCAAAGAAATCCGATATTCCTTATGCATATTGCTGAATATTATATCATCATTATTGGAAGTTCTGGGAATTTCCATTTAATCTTATTCTGCATTTCATCTTTCAGGTTTATGTCTCTTTTTTTATTTTGGTCAATTATGGTTAATTTTATTTACACATTTATTTATATATATGCATACTCTATTTTGAATTTAATTTGGATATATTTGTATGTTGATGTAAATAATTCTATATATTACTATATTATAATTTATTATTATTTTAATTATTAATTAATTATTTAATATTAAATTATATAATGATAATATTATTATATTATTTATTTATTTCTGGTTTTCATTTATATAATATATTTTAATCATCATTCGATATTAATATTATTTATAATTATATATTATATTATTATTATATATTAATTTAATTATATTAATTATTTAATTTTATATTATAATATCCTATATATTTACATAATATATTATTTGATATGTATTCATTTAATATAATATAATTATTTAATATTATATATATAGATATTATTATAAAATATATATATAATTTATATTAATTTATATATCATTATTAATTATAATTATTATAATTTAATTATATTTATACTATATATCATATTTAATTATTTATTATTATTAATTTATTAATATATTTTATAATCTTATATATTATGTATAATATTATATATTATATTTATAATTATTTAATTATTATTATATAATTTATAATT
>JABUQX010051258.1:27500-35000 GCA_015478945.1 Trachelipus rathkii
GAACAATAGATCAATATATAATGATCAATAGATCATGGTGGAGGTGGGTGGAGGGGAGGAGGGTTGGGGGAGGGTGTTTTGATTTACGGATTTTACTGCTTTAGGGTATGTAAAAATGCAAATTTTTTACGTTATAAACATAAAAAGAATAAAAGTTTTGTGTTATTTTATACAAAATATGACTTGAATCAATAGATCAATAGATCAATAGATCAATAGTTCAATAGATCAATAGATCAATAGTTCAATAGATCACGGGTGGGGTAGGGAGGTTGGGATGGTGGTTTTGATTTACTGATTTACTGATTTAACTACTGCTTTAGGGTGTGTAAATGCAAATTTTTAAACATTATAAACATAAAAGGATAAAAGTTTTGTGTTATGTTATACAAAATATGACTTAAATCAATAGATCAATAGATCCATAGATCAAAGATCACGGGTAGGGTAGGGAAGGTAGGTTGGGTGTTTTGATTTACTGATTTACTGCTTTATTGAGTGTAAAAATGTAAATTTTTTACGTTATAAATATAAAAAGAATAAAAGTTTTGTGTTATGTTATACGAAATATGACTTGAATCAATAGAGCAATAGATCAAGATATCGCGGATTGGGAGGGAAGGGACAGGGTGGTTGGTTTGATTTACTGATTTACTGATTTACTGAACCCATTCGCTGCGTCAGCGCTGAGTCAGCGTGTATACCACTCATGACGGAAGAAATACGCACATGTTTATTTATTTTGCTTCCGTATATACTATATATATATATTATATATATATATATTTATATTATATATTATATATACTATAATATATATATATATATATATATATATATATATATATATATATATATATATAATATATATATATACATATATATTATATATATATATATATAATATATATATATATATATATAATATATATATTATATAATATATATATTAATATATATATATACTGTATCTATATATATATTATATTATATATATATATTATATATATATAATATATATATATATATTTATATATATATATTATATATATATTATATATATAATATATATATTATTTATATATGTATATATATATATATATAATATATATATATATATATAATATATATATATATATATATATATATATATATATATATAAAGAAGAAATTTTGTTCAAATTGAGGCAAAGGTTTTTGGTAGGGTAAGGGGGAGGAAAGAAAAAGAATAGATTGAGGGATCTCAAGTAGAGATGAAAGCCATTGGGATGGAGGATAAGGAGATACAACCATAAAATATCATCCAAGCATCTAGAATAATAAGCCAAATATTCAATAACACCGAGCTTTGAAACAACTCCCAGCTGAATGCGCAGAGTTCATACTAACCAAATTCAAAGGCGAAACCAGGATTTATATGCTCAAACAGGTCTTAAAATTGCCAAATGTCACAAGATAAATGTAGCATAACGTAAATTTAGAAAAGAAACCAAAGATTCCATAACCGAACTTCATATAGAACGAATACGATTTATGACGCCACGTAGTCGGCATCAGTCATACTAAAGACAATTACTCGTGCTGGAAACGTTTACGGCCTCAGCACCGAAAGGGTTAGGGTGTGTAAAAATGTAAGTATTTTACGTTATAAACATAAAAAGAATAAAAGTTTTGTGTTATGTTATACAAAATATGACTTGAACCAATAGATTAATAGATCAATAGATCAATAGATCAATAGATCAACAGATCAATAGATCACGGGTGGGGTAAGGGTGGGGAGGGTAGGGTGGGTGGTTTGATTTACGGATTTCCTGCTTTAGGGTATGTAAAAAAGAAAAATTTTTATGTTATAAACCTGTAAAGAATTAAAATTTTAGTTAAAACAAAATGTTTTAAACAAATAAAACAAAAAATGAATAAAAATTTGAAAATATAAATAAGTTTTTAAAAAAACAAATAGTAAAATTTAAAAAATAATTAATATTTGAAAAATAAGACCTTGAGTCAACTCAAGCACCGTGCTCTTCCTCCTGTCCTATTTATCCTTCCTCTTCTCTGTGTTCTTCAAATTTCATCCTTAAATGTCAATTTTCAAAGATTTGGGGCTCAGCCTCGAACCCTTATATAAGCGGTATAGCAACACGTAACTTCGTGTGTTCGCCGAGTTACCTTATAAGAAAGGTATATACCGAGTTTCCTCCTTCTATGTCAATTTCCAATGATTTGGGACACAGCTCCATCCCTCAATGGGCGTAGCGTCATGTTACTTCGGCTGCACAGAGGATACCTTATAAGAAGGATGTATACCGAGTTTCATCCTTCTATTATCATTTTAAAAGTATTGGGGCACAGCCTCATCCCTCAATGGCCGTAGCGTGACTTTACTTCGGCTGTACCAAGGATACATTATAAAAAGGGTGTATACCAAGTTTCATGATTCTACGTCAATATTCAATGTTTTCGGGTCTAAAGGCATTTCAAAGGCATTTTAAAACTTCGTTTGGATTCCCAACCTTGCGATCAAAGTTAAAATATTTAGCCTTCTTATGTCAATATCCCAAGGTTGGGGGCCAGCACCAACTCGCGGGTGGTTCACGGCCACGTAACCCTAGTCTACGAAGAGGTTACGTCCATCCCTAACGGGGTGTCTAAGTTTTTGAGAGGACGATACCATGTCTCTAACTCTATCCGCTGTTTGGTTCGGTGCGGTGGGCGGTGCGGTGCGGTGCGCGTGCGGTGCGGGGTGCGGTGCGGTGCGGTTGCGGTGCGGTTGCGGTGCGGTGCGGTTGGTGTTTTGGCGGTGCGGAACCACTGCTGGGCGGGTGTCAACGCTTTGAAAACAATTATACATCACATAATTACAATATAAAAAAATAAATAAATAAATAATATAATTAGGCTCGCATACCTTAAATATTTCGATCCACCCTTATTTTTTATTTATTTATTTATATGTTTATTATTTTTTAATTATCTTTTTATTTTTAACGACTCGCAAGGGCAAACGCTTACCCGGGTAGATATATTATACGGGCAGAAACAAAGTGAAAAAGTGAAAGTCATTTCACGACTCGATCTCTGGAGACTATAATACCGCCGAATCTCTACTTCGTTTACTAAATATATAATATATATATATTATAATTTAATATATATATATATATATAATATTATATAGTATATTATTATACTATATATATATATATATTATATATATATATTATATATATATAATATATGAATACTAAGAAAATTATTGGCAATTTGCTTTTTAGTTTTGCAAATTTGAAAATCGAAACGGTCCTTTTATTCTAAAATTTATGCAAACTGAAAAATCATTTGTAAATATCTCGTCTCCATCTTCCTAACCGAAGCCGCGGCATCTGAGTTCAAGAGTTGAGGAGAGAGAGAGAGAAGGAGAGAGGAGAGAGAAAGAGAGAGAGAGCGAGAGAGAGGAGAGAGAGAGAGAGGAAGAGTAAATTGTATTTAGTTTTTCCCCATTATTATTTATAATTTCAAAATTTCTTTAAAAAAGGTTTGGATATAATATTTTTCAAATATATCGACTCTTCTTACCAAAATTTATAATTTGTAGGTTTTATCGGTCTTATTACTATGACTTTGAGTCCTCTCTCTCTCTCTCTCTTCTCTCCTCTCTCTCTCTCTCTCTCTCTTCTCTCTCTCTCTCCTCCTCCCTTCTTTTAAGTCTTCTCTTTCTTCTCTCTCTCTCTCTTCTCTCTCTCTCTTTTAAATTAATTAGACCTCTGTTTTCTTATCTCCTAACTACTACTGAC
Organism: Trachelipus rathkii; assembly: GCA_015478945.1. NCBI lineage: Eukaryota > Metazoa > Arthropoda > Malacostraca > Isopoda > Trachelipodidae > Trachelipus > Trachelipus rathkii. The sequence goes on from JABUQX010051258.1 coordinate 31,298, forward strand.
CGTCCTATGATCTTCGGAACATCTAAACGACAATTATGGGTGCATTCGATGTTCTCTTTCTCAGAAATCTCTTTTCGGAGTAATTTCCAATGTTCCTAACCGTCAGTGGTCTTCTTCCTCTTCTCAATATTCAGCTGGCATGCTCTCTCATCATTTTTCTCTATTCACAACATTTTTGAGCAAATAATGCAATTTACTATTCGTACCATTGATCGTCTTGGAGATAATTCAGCACACTAGAAATTTACTTAGCTTTCAATCTTACTCCTTATGGTGTTAAACTTTTTCCACCTCTGGGATACTCTTATCACCCTATCTATCTCTGTTTTCTGTTTTGTCTTTTCCAGCTTTCTGCAGGAAAGTTCCGTGCATTTGACACTTTGGCGAGGTTAACTGGCCCTATTTGCTGTCTTATTCCTATTTCTTTCATTTTCTTTGGAATTATTGGCTATTTAGATCATCAACTCATCTACTTGATTATCCAGGAGTTTCTTATGGTTTGTAAGAGTACATCCCATTCTATATCCCTTCAAATTAACTCATTAACTTTGGTTTAGCTATGCTTGTTCTCTAGTTATCTATTCGTAACGGGGATATTGCTTTCAGGAAATATCACCGTCTATAAAATCCAGAATCCTTCATTCTGAGATCGTTCAAAATCTTTTCTCCTTTTACAAGGTTTTGAAAGTGTGAAAGTGAAAGGATGTAAGGAAAATATCGAAAGAAGAGCGTTTCAGACAGTGTAGGTAGAGTATTAGTCAGAGAACTTAACAGAGAAAGAGTGTCTCTCTTCAACCTTGTGAAATTCAACGTTTAAAAGTTCAACCTCCTCACATTACCTTCTTCTCGTTTTTGACATCTTTGCGGCTTTAACTGTGGAAGATATAAACATTCTTTGACCTCTACAAGAAATTCAAAAAATTCGAATATCTCAGTGGTTGCCAGAGTGGCTTTAAAGAACCTATGTTTACTTCTCATTTTATCACATAAAAACTTCAACTCAAGAACCTGTATATACTTTTCATTTTATTACATAAGGACTTTAACTCAAAGTCTTATCCGTCATTGTATATATATATATATATATACATATCTGTTTGTTCCGATTACAAGTATTACATAAAAACTTATATATATAGTATTATCCATCATTATATATATAGTATTGATCTCAGATCTGTTTGTTCCGATTCAAATGAACTTATGAATTGTTCTTTATAAGTTTATATTCTACTTCCTTGACCCTATCTTTGCGACGAGAAATTGACTGTTCATCTCTTTTTATACTGAAAAGCTGTCTCAACGAATAAATGTCTGAAATGTCACAACAAATCTTTCCATTTATTTTGCTAGGCCAACCGCTGATTACGTGTAAGTATCCTGAACGTAATCATTAAGACCCGCCAACTGGAAATTCAAAGGACAAAAAAGGAGTTCGGTTCTAGTTTTTGGATTACACGACATGAAAATAAAATGTTGTTCTAAACAGGTAGGTGCCAATTATTCACCAAGTAATTACCAACTGCAATACTTCTGTCTTGCATTTGCATCATTTTTAAATCTCGGCTTTAAATATTAAAAAAAAAATATTCTTTTAAATTTTTTTTTTTTTTTTCATGAAATCATATTAAGACCTAAAAATTTTTACAATTTACATAAAATTATAATTTTAATAATTTTACTTTTCTAATTCTAATGATATTTTTTTTTGAATAAAATTTTAATTTTTAAAATTATAATTAATTTTTTTAAATTAATAAAATTTAACGATTATAATAATTTAATTTATTACATATTTCAATTAAATGAAATTTTAAAAATATTAATAGTTTATTCAAATACTTCCTTCATATAGAGGCTTCTTGTTATTATTTTAAACTTTATGATGAAGCAGCAAGATACGAAAATAATAATAATATTAATTATTATTTTATTATTATATTATTATTATTATTTTATTATGTTTAATTATATTTTATTATTAGTATTATTATTACTTATTATATTATTATTATTAATTATTAGGTGACATTAGGAATTATTAGTATATAGTGTTGTTATAAAGATGATATTAGGAGTGAGTAGTAATAATATAGTATAGTAGTATTACACTTGGGAACAAATTTCAATTTTTGTTTATTGAATTAGATTTGACAATGAATTATAGGTAATTGTGTGCTGAGCACAATTTCGCTCGGTTTTGCTTTATCAGGTCCTGATTTTGCTCAACACCCTCCTTCATAAAATTCATAAAAAATTTTTCTCATACTCAAAGTCTTTTTGCAGTTACCCATATGAAACTAGGTTATTATCTAGATATTTGCACATAACATGTTACACATATTTTTATCAACCCTAAAAATATTTTTAATTGTAGATTAACCACCCATTATATATAAGTAGTTAAATTCTGGATCTAATGAATCTCGAGCATTTTGTGGAATTTTAGAGCGGACAAAATTATATGAACGTCGTTGCAGAGTTTATATCCAAATTCATTCAGTCAGTCAGTTCATCGAGTTGTTATGTAAGTGGTGGCAGTGTATGAATACAAGTTTGAATTAGCACAATGATTATGAGTAAATTTGCATCGGATTTATAGCTTTGATATTACGATTTATTGTTCAGTACTCTCGCTGTTTCTAGAAAGTTTTTAAATTAATTAATACTATAATACGTCCTATTAGGTAATTGTTAATTCGAGCTTTAATGTACGACATTGGCAGAACAATACAATTCATCAGTAGACTAAGAGCACACAACTGTTCTCGTTTTATTGTGCCTTCCACATCCGAGTATATAATGATTCGTAGAGAGCTTCAACTATTGGCATATGGGGGATCCAATGATAAAAATAGTGGGTACTTTTGTTTTACTTTTTATATAGTACGATGTTATGGTGCACTAATATTTGAAAATAGTGAGAAGGGAAGGTTGGAAAATCACAAAAGAGATTTATTTTTTTTTTTAAGAATTCACTTCACAAGGAATATGACACCAGTGCCGATATAGAACGATCTTAGAGAAAGTTAGACAAGAGTAAGCAGAGAATCACAGAAGTAGCAGGGGAAGAAGAGAGGGGGATTTAGTAAAAAAATTATGTCAATAAAAGTAGGGTTCAGAATTAATAATAGTAATAAAAGAAAATTAACACCCACAAAAAGATTAAGAAAAACCTAAATAAGGCAAAAATATAAATAAACGAAAACCCGATAAAGAATTTCGATGGATAAAAAATTGAAAAAAAAGCAAAATTCTCGGGGGTGGGGGGGTTTGGAAACAATTAATGGATGTTTCTATTGGTGGTTTAGCTAACACGTAACACTGCAGGGAAGCCAAAAAAATTGTGGGAAGCAAATGACGCAGAGTTCTGCGATCATGAAATTTTTGTAACATTATTGTTACGTTTAGTTTTTACACTTTACATTTGACTATTTTGCTATTAATCATTTGAAACTACAATATTTTTAACCTAAGTTATTAATTTTATTTATCAAATTTATGTTTAAACAGAACCATTTTATATTTATTCTTTATATTATTTACAGCACACTACGCACAGTTTTCTGAACATTAATATTCAAATAGCAGTCTTCTATTCATTTTTTAAAGTGATCCCTCAGACCTTATAATAAACGTGATAGGGCAACGACGATCATGTTAAGCACTCCTAAAAGTGTGCCTACTCTAAATACTGTTGAGC